>VDFB02281492.1:262392608-262568134 GCA_007258455.2 Sequoia sempervirens
CCATATCACTTCATCGCATATCTCATATCACTTTTATTCCTCTCTGCCTATCTCTTAAAAAAATGCATACATCTATAGACATCTCAAATATATATGTTCTCAATACAAAGATATTCCATATACACACAATTCATACATTAATTAGGTTGACCTAATTGGCTATAAACATACATAATTCAAAATATCTTGTCAACCACAAAACAAAACTTCTTTGGCACTCAAAACCAAAAATGCAAAACACAATTTAGGTCTGCCCGAACCTAAAAGATAATCCTTCATGAAACATGCACCTTAAGTCAGCCAAAAGAGAAACACAACAAAATTGTAATATGAACTTTTGAAATTTAAATCTTTCAACTTGTTTAACTAAAATTGCTAATTTTTGGAACACAACTACATCTAGGACTATTGAAAAACATATCAAAATTGTATGAGCCAATATACATTTCAAAGAGATTCTAGACTAGATTATCGGATTGGTGTAGCATGAACATAGTTTACCAGATGACCAGATATTCAAACATAAAACAATGTTGGCATCAATGACAACAAATACAACAAACTAGAGGTCTCCTTCATTCTTCCAACAATATCCTTTTGTTTCTTTCTTTCTAAATTTCCCACATCATTATAAATGGCGAACCATTCCATATGCTATAGAAGACTGTGAGTTTCTTATGAAGTATTAACCACATATTGCACATTGTGTTAATATCCAAGAGGGTAAATATTTTCCATCTTAGTTTACCCATCATTTCTTTCCAGCAATATTTTGCACTTAACACCTAAGGATAATGTGATCAATGGTTTTGTATTTCTTTTTACATAGCACACATTGATGTGGAACTTGGATGCCAATCTCTCATAGTCTATCACCCATCAAGATTAATTTTACAAGTCAACCCACACAAAAATCTTGATCTTTAAAAGATATTTGTTGCTTCATATTAAATGGGTGAGCCAATATTTTTTCTTGATTGCTACTTCTTTCAATTTATACCTGATGTTAATGTTATAGTTCCTTGAATTGGACCCACACCAATTAATTTTATCTTCACCTTCTAAAATTTCTACTCTCTAATAATATATTTTGTAGCTCTCTTTTTATCTTCAAGAGTATTTATTTCTTACATTAATTTCCATTTCCATATAGTGGGTCCATCACCTTCATTTTTCTCCACATAATTTCTCACATTGTTTCCCCACAAACTTGTTAGTATTTCTCTTATTTCATCTAAGTTCCAATTATTTATCAATTCCTCATGTCCATCGCAAGAGTCCTTCTAGGAGGATGCACAAAGTCCATTCTTGATATCCCATGTTATATGGTTTGTTATCAAGTACCTACATGACAACATGAAATTCCAAATAGCAAAGAAAGGAGATGAGTCACACATCATGAAGATTCTTGCTAGGTTAAGAAATTATAAGGACTTGTAAAAATTTCACCTATTTTTGTTGGTTTTTATTGTATATTCAAATTTTTTTTACTCCTAGCCATATTCATGATTGTCCATTATCATAAGCTATCCCCATAAACCTCCTTGGGGCCATAGATCTTGTCCCAAGTGATAAGCCTAATTTTATTTTGTTCAAAACTACCACTCTAGAAGAATTTCCACATCATTTATTCTATCCATTCCCCAACATTTTTTGGTAGTTTCATACAATACATTAAGTAGATCACAATGGCTACAATAGTTGCTTTTAACGTTATTATTCTCCCAATGGATGTTAGTCATTTCCCTTTCCAAGTCTCCATTTTGGAACTACAACTACTCACTAGAGAATCCCATAGCTCTAACCTATTCACTCTTGTAAAGAGTGGTAGTCCCAAAAATCTCCTAGGAAGAAAAACCACCTTGAGTCCTAGGATTTTAGAGATATATCTTTGTTTCCTTAGGTTAGTGTTGAAAAAATATGCATATGATTTTTTCTAGTTAATCATTTGTACTAATACCATACAATATTTATTTATTGTCTTCTTGATTATTCTTGCCTCTCTTTTCCTTTCCACCTCAAATAACATTGTTTCATCTACAAATTGTTGATGAGTGATTGAATCAATTCGTGGAGCAATTTTTATTCCCTTCCCTGCACCTTTTTCCCTTGATACATTAATCCTTCTACCAGCGCTTCGATGCCATTATTATAAATAATAAAAGGGAGAGAGGTTCCCCTTATCTAATCTCGCATGAGGATGAAAAAAATCATGTGGAGTCTCATTCACTAATATCGAGAACCTTGGTATCGATATGAAACTTTCCACCCATTGTATTCGATCCTTGAAGAACCCAAATATCCAAAATATCCAAAATAAATCCTCAATCTACTTAGTCATAAGCTTTCTTAAAGTATAACTTGATTATCATTCTCTTAGCCTTGGATTTTCTCACTTTGTGTATAACCTCATGTGCTAGTATTATTCCTTCTATGGATCATCCAATTGCGAATCCACTCTATTATTTAGAGACGAACAATTTGAAAGCACCTCTTTCATCCTATTTGCTATTAACTTTGTCACAATTTTGTATACTATGTTGCACAAGGAGATGGGCTTGAAGTTACCTATTGTCTCGACTTCATTTCTCTTTGGAATTAGTGTTATGAAGGTATTTTTGATGTCCCTGATCATAGTTGTCTTCTTTTTGACACTTCCACCATATTGGTAAGGTCATTCCTAATTATATCCCAAAAAGCTTGGAAGAAGCTAGCAGGGAATCCCTCTAGACTAGGGGCTTTATCTTAGCCTAGCTAGAAAGTAGCCTTTTGAACAACCCCACTTTTTTTTACAATTTAAAATATTGAATTTTTCTATATGTTTTAGGAGTTGTTCAACCAACTACTGATCACAAAAAAACCCAACTACAATGAGTACAAGACTAGATGAGCCTAAATTCTACTTTAGCCACTCCTATCAATACATACATCTACACTCAATAAGGATTTGGGTACCCATACACATTAGGGGAAGAATATGGAATGTCTCAATTGGAAAATTTTATGTTTGAGAAGAGTATTTGAGAAAAGTGAAAGGTGTGTGAAAAGAGAGAGGGAAAAGAAATAACCACCACTAGAAAAAAATGAGTTTTTCCTTTTAGTAGCAAGGGAAAATAACAAGGACAAGTTTGGAAGAAGAAAGGAGAGAACTGCATGTATGAATGGGAAGAGAAAGGTATCAAAGAGAGAACAATAAGGGGAGGTGCATGAAATAATGTAAGAAGACAAGCATGAGATCATGAGAGGTCATGTAGGATAAGAAAGAAGGTAGAATTTATCTCAAGATAGGTCCTCAATCCAAAATAATGGGCTTTATCTTTATGCTAAAGGAATCAATGATAAGAAAACATGAGGAGAGAGCAGTTGGCATACAAAATAATAGAAGAGGGGTATGTCCTTAGTAACAAAATATTTTGAGGAATGAGTAGAAGACATAAGATTGGAAGAAGATGCCACATATCCAAGAGTTTGAGTCTTTATTAATAAGCAAGGAGGACATGAAGCAAATAAAGAATCCAATAGGATGATTTGGATGACAAGAGACAAGTGAGAAGATAAATAGATCAACATAGGCCATGAGTAGGGGAAGAATGTAATAGAGCATTCAAGGGTGTTTTGATAAAAGATAAGAGAGGTCTTCGCTTGGAGTCTGTATGGGCATATAAAAGAGTAAAACAAAAGCTTCAAAGGGGGGAGATATTTGAGTGTTTTGGTCTTGAAAAGTGTAAGCAATTGATGCAAAAAGGAGTTGCATGAAAGATAGGATGGTTGTCAACAAGAGATTCATATTTAGAGAGAGGGAAATATGTTCCATATGAAGAAAAGTACTAGTATGTTGTTATGAGGGAATATTTGATTTCTTTTATTTTGCAATATAGTAGTTACATGTAAATGCTTGTAAGTTGTATTCTCAATTGTATACATAAATGAATGGTTATTTTATTTATCTCTTGAAGTGAAGGTTTTTTGTCAATGTGAATGCATAACTCAAGGTTTCTTCCCCCCTTTTGTAGTGCCCTTCCTATTTTCATCTTATTAATGTGAGATTGGTGTTTTAGCTTTACTATTTCCTCATGATTTTTATGGTGATTATTTTATGGCTTTTATTGGTGTGTATGAACCACTAAATGTTTGAGATGAGTTTCCTTAACATGGTGGTTGGTGGAATATTATATATTTACATGTTTGGTTATCATTATGCTTCAATTCATTGAAATGCATTATTATGTTATGATTAAATGGGATCCTGATTATTGATGTTCAAAAGGAATCATTTATTTAATGATTTATATGATGGATGTATAGATGTTATTTTATGCTTATGCTATTAGATCCCACTGGGATGATTATGTTGTGCTTCAACTATATATACATTAAGCAAGTACCCTTGATGTGCATTGAATGGTTACAAGAATAGGGTTATTCCTCCACCTGGCTACATGGGTCTAATTTATTTCCCTAATAGTGGTTAATTTGGAGATGTCACATTGGCCCCCCTTCATATCCATTCCTCGATCATACTAAAATCAAGTATGGTATGTGTTATAATTGACCTATGTGAACCTAGATCTAAGTTAGGAGTTATTCTGGAATCCTTATGTGTTGTGAACAACCTATAAATGTTTGATTTAATTGATAGTTTAAATTCTATGTTTTCTCACAATTGAAATATTAATAATTTAAATGATTTTGATATTTATTATTAAAATATTCTTTGTGGTCTAGGAAAAAGGTGAAATAGAATGAAAGTAAGTTATTGTTTAATTTGAAATTTAAAAATTCCTTAGGTTGGGAATTGTGAGTTATGTGTGATTTAATTATCCTGTTTGAATTTTTTATTTTTTTGAATTTAAACAAATATGATTATATGGATTTAAATCATGAATTTAAAGGATATATGTTATTTAGGAATGGATTTAAATGTTTATTTGAGATTTGGTAAAATTGGGAATTAACGGAATAGAGAATGAGTTTTATATTGTTAAATTTGAAATTAAAAAAAAAGGTAAAAAGAGAAAAAGGATTTTATTTCATTATGCCATTTTATTTTGGGAGAAAATTTTGTGAGAGAAACACCCTCTTTTGGGTGAAAATTTGATTTTTTGATTGGGAGTGTATTCAGTGGCAAAATTTGACGAGGTCAGATTCATTGGGTTAGGAATTGGTAGGGGATGTTGCATGTCAATCCTTGTGAGCTCTTATTTGGAATGCATGGCGTGCTCTTCATTTCAAAATTTGATTTTGAAAGAGGTATTTTTCTTGTTTAAATTAATTTGGCCAATTTCTTTCAATTTTATTTGTAGGAGAATGATTAGGGGACTATAGAATCCTATTTATTTGAGAGGAAGGAAAGTGTGGGCATGAGGAATAGCTCTATAAATATGAAATAATGATTGGTCAGCTAGAGGATAGGGATCCATACTATAAATGGGTACATGTTAACTAACGAATGGGTAGAAAAAAGATATTTTGGAAATATTTGTGTGTCATTATCTAGTCGTAACAAGTATGTAACCATACTACATTCCAAATGGAAAAGTGAGCATTTTTCAATTATTCAAATATTCAATTAATCAATTATAGTGTAAATATGGATAAAATTAATCATTTATAATCATATCAATTCATTATTCATTTATTTAAATAGTCATTTATAATGAAAATATGGACATCATTGATAAAAAGACATGCATTAACCAAACAGCCATGTAGGAATACATCAATATATGTAAATATAAGTATAACATATATTCAAGAAATCCATATAGGATTAAAACAATGCCTTATGGACATACATTGTCACATATATGTAATACAAATATATATTCAAAAATTCCATATAGGTGAGTTCATCCCATAGTGCAATGGTTAAGTGGTGACATTGTTGTGGTGGTCACCAAGGTTCAAGTCTCCGCTAGGCTATTGTGATCATAGGAACTATGCCTTCACTGGTCCAATGTGCTCATAGGCTTGACCCACATCCCCAATTTGTGGCCTCTCTAGTTCATAGCTCCAGTATAAAAAGCACTTACAAATAAAAAAATACCATATAGGCATACAACAAAGGACCCTAAACATAGTCATTGACCCTAAACATAGTCATTTCCATCTAGGTGAAGGAAATAGATCACAAGCTACCTTTGAATTTCAGAGGATGGAGATGCATACGATGGTGGTCTCATTTGAACTCGTTCACTCAACCTCCTATTTAAAGATTCTTGGATCCCCACCTAATATGATAAAAGATATAGACATTAATATATAAAAATTACATTATAAAATGAAATATAACAAAATAATCAATTACCACATACAAATAATCACTATGTTAATCCACAATAGGAACACACTCACGATCTAGAGTTACGAAGCCCTATGGAAACCATCTAGATAGCAATTAAATTATAAATATTATTTGAATTTTCAATAATAGACAAATAAAACAACAAATATAATTTGAAATTTAATATCTACCTCATACCTTTGTCAAAGGCATCAAACTCACTATTGTTTCATCAACACCATGCTCCATTGTCCTATGAATATCAGGAGGAGTGTCTAATTGCATCATCTAAAAATGAAACAAAATTATTCAATTACCAAAACTACTTGATTGAAAGTTTTCTATATTACTGGATATTGAATTTTATATTAATATTTAAAGGGTTTAAACCATCCAATAGTGATAAAGACCCAACTTAACCATTAACAATACCTTTAAATGGAATATAGATTCCATCTCAAGACATGTGCATGCATGATAGTGATCATAAAAACATTTAATGTCACTCATAAAGGTTTCTAATAGCATGGTGTGACAAAACCATAACCTCAAATCCTTATATATATATTCAAGCATTACCATGTCAATTATATCAAGTGGCCTAAAATTGGATTCCTCATGGTTTTCAAGACTAAATACCTCCAATCATCAAATGGTAATAATTTGGAATCAAATATTCTTATTAAAATTACTAGAGTATTGCCAACATATCCATGTAAGTCAAGAAGTCAAATGGAGCAATGGAGTAAATCTAGATATAAGACTCCTCAAACTCATATCATGCTAGAACCTATCAAGTGAATGATAAAACATCAAATTGAACCAAAATAACATATCTCATAGCTTAGAAAGGCATCTATAACATGTAATTCAACTAGGACCCATGAAGATCAAATCAACTCACCAACCAAGATCTATGCCATCAAGAGAAGATGAAAAGTTGAAAGAAGGTGGAAACTCTCTCAAAATCTCAAGCTAAAAGGGGGTCTCTATTTTGATGATAATGTAACGTAAAAATCCTCACCAAAATAAGATAAAAAATAAAGAATAAAATAATAAATGAAGTGGCTTAAGAGCCTTGTAAGGATAACTACATTTTCTTAAAGGATACATATACACATTTAGGAACCTATATTCCATTTCTATATTTGTGTATAAGTTAAAAATGATAATATTGGTTTGGTTGTAATTTTATCATCCATGGAAGAAGTTTGAATTAGTAAGAAGAAACTTTCTATCATAAGAAATTAGGAGCATTTACTTTATTTATTCACCTTACTAGATATTTTAATCCTAGAGCTACAATGGAATGAGGAGAACTAAATTACATAAATCTAACTACCTCAAGAATTGAATATATAAAGGAGATATGACTTCCCCCCAAGGAAGATTATTAGCTAATGTTTCTTTAACAACCCAAAATCCTTTTCCAAACACACCCAATAATAATCTAGGGTAACCTTGGAAGATCCAATGATTCTACTCAAAGGTTCCAAATCTTTCAAAAGATGAATATAAGACTAATATTCTAAGCCACTAAGAGGAAATAAGAGATAAGAGGACATCACAAATAAGAACAAAAAATAGGTAGATAAGTAGCAAGGACAAGGGGCTAGTTCAAAATTAACCACCACCACCCAAAGGAAAATAGAATATGGGCATGCTAAGAAAATATGAGCCACACATTCCTCATTAGTATCATTGGGAGCAAGTTTTGAAGGAACTTTAAATCCTATAGATTTAATATGTTATCTTAGGTGAGATATTTACTGTGACAAAACAACTTGATATAAAAATGATACTTAGGTCTGTAACATCTAGAAAATGAAGAAGAAAGGTTAAACATCACACACTCAATGTGATCTAAGCTCTAATGCAATCTAAGTTAAACAACAGAGAACAAAGGAAAGCTAAAACATAAATAAACTAAACAATCTCACCCAATATCTACGTAATTCCCTGTATAACCTCGATTGCCCTTCTCCATTTTTCCATTGTAGTATAATTGCCCTCAGATTTCTCTTGTGCAAGTATAGCCTGTGATAGTGATTTAGCAAAACATCAAAGATTCAAATAATAGATATGCTTCCAAAAGTCATAATATTTTGAGAGAGATTGGAATGACGAAAGACAAATCAATTTATAGAAAATTGATCATTCAAATGACAGGCTAGGATCGAAAGATCGATAGACGGTTGAGATCAATAGATTAAACATGCATTATGATAAATATTAGTAGTGAAATGAGTGATACAAACTAGAAATAGAAATAAAGATTAAATTAATGATATAATCTTTGAGTTTGGTATTCGAAAACAAAAGAATAGTCTTTGCATGACAAAGATAAAGATGGATTAAAGCAACTCTCTATTCGAATGCACACACAAGATTTAATTAATTAAATAGAAATATATAATTAATACGCATGTACACACAAATGAGTGAGAACTAGATGACTGAATGATATGACAAAGAGTTTATTCATGCAAGCAACTCAGACATTAAATCAAGAGTTAACCGACTAATTTAAATAGATCTCGAGTTGAGTCAAAGTGAATACTTAGATAACTTACACAATTATCTAAATATAGAGGAATGCGCTAAAATAGAATTTATGAATTAAATAATTCATTTAATTCAAGATTTGATATTTGAAGAATAATTAAATAAATAAAATTTATTTAACTAAGTGATGAAGGGATTAAATGAATAATTAAATAAATAGAGAATTTATTTAATTATAGTTGAAATATGATAAAAGGTAAATTAAATAAGAATTTATTTAATTTGACAAGAAGGATAAGGTTAATTAGTAACATAATTAAATAAAAAGTGTTTATTTAATTAATCAGATAGAATAAAGAAAATGTGAATCAATTAAATAATTAAGATTATTTAATTAATATAAGAATTAAAGTTAAATTGAATTAATTAAATAATTAGATTTATTTAATTAATAAAGAAATGAAGACTTTAGAGAATAATTAAATAATTAACATTATTTAATCATGACCATGAAGAATATGAATTATGAAGAATATTGAAGTCGCAGGCTTAAACCAAAATTCGGTGTCTACATTTTAGCATTGTGTCAAAGAAAATCGATAAAAAAAATGCCCCAGTCATGCCCTAGTGTAAAACAGGTAAAGGTATGCCCCCTTGGAAAAATTGACAAATTTTTGAAAAATTTCAAAAAATTTGGAAAATGGTCCCAATTAGTCCATTTGATAGCCAAAAATGTAGTGGAGTTGACAGATTTGAATTTGGAAGTGTTAGGGACGGGAAGAGGAGGATGTGCACATGCCAGATATTGGCGGAGGTGAGGAGGAGGTGCATGTTGAGATTGGCAGGGATGAGGAGCATGCCGCAGAGGAGGTCATTCCAGAGGATCATGCAGAAGAGGAGGTGGGCAGAGAGGAGGCAAAGATTGATGCCCTTGGCTTACTTGGTGTTTATTAGGATGATGACAAGGAGGGGGATGATCAGGAGCGTGAGGTCTGAGACATGATTTTGGAGAAGTTAGAGGATGAGGATGATGATTTAGAGAGGGTGAGATAGGATGATACAGGGGCAGTTGATCCTGACACTGCTACACTTCATGCTCAACTTGCATCTTTGGAGAAGCAGATGAAGGTTTTGATGTCCGAGCGAGATGTTGTACAAATGGAGAGGGACAAAGCCTACATGGATAGGGACCAGGCCATAGCTCAGAGATAGGAGACCGAGCAATGGTTTACATAGATTAGAGGCCTTTGCAGTGGGCTAGTAGAGGCATTTGCTCGAGAGCTAGTAAGATCTGTTGAGAGGGCTACATACTACAAAGATTTGTAAGAGGAAAAAATTCCTCCAGAGAGACAGGTTCCGAGTTTTTCATAGGCACACAATGCTAGGTCTTAGACTAGGACCCACACTAGGACAATTAGCACAGAGGGTGTTGAGCAACCATGCAAAGCTAGTCCATACAATAGGCCACATTCAGGTCACAAGTCATCAGGATCTCCGCATCCTTCATCCACACACTCTAGTCATAATAGCAGTGGCAGTTCCGGATAGGGACATTTCTTGATATGTACTGAGACATTGTATTATGATCATATAGCCTATAGGCTTCCATATTTAATGATACATTATTACACTGTGATGTGACACTTTTGAGTGATATATATATGATTTTGGTAGTGATTCTCATGATATGTAGTTCTATTTATTGATTATACAGTCGTTTATTTATACATGTTATGTTTATATGAGATGCCTATGTGATGGATGATCATATCTACTTTATGATGTGTTTATGTATGCAATTTATAATTATGAGATGGAATATGATGTTATATGTACAATGATTTCTACATGTGATGCTATACATTTGTAATGTGATGTATGTATTTACATTTGTTATGTACATGTAATGCTTATGATATGTAATCTATGATGATAAATGTCTATTATGCCATGATGTCCTAGATATGATAAATTCCTATATGTTTGTATATTTCAAATGCAAGATCTATGTATGATTGATGATGTATGATTTTGAAATGATGTTTCTAACATGAATTCATATGCAGGATGTTTTATATTTTTGTGTGTCACAGGACTCCATCATAATGCAAGAAAGAAGAACTATTAGTGTGGAAAGAAAGATTGAGAAATAGTAAAAGAAATGAGAGGAATGTTAGTATTAGAAATCTTTGATGTTTCACTGTATCACTAAAGGAATTGCACTGTATCATCATTTGGTGGTACTAATACAAATGAAGAAAAACATCATGATATGACATAGATCAAGGTGTGCAAGGTCATTCACTTGCTAACAATAGACAATCACATACAAGGATTGTTGTAACTCATACTAAGGGCACAATTTCCCTAGTCTTTTTGTCAAGAAAAACCACATACAACAAAAATAAATAAAAGACAGGTCATGATACATCATCGCTCCTCTAAATCCTTCATGGGACATCCTTGAGGAAACTAGTAACATGACTCAAAATCCAAAGTTAAAAGATAGTCAACAAACAACAGTAAAAGAAAACAAAATTCTGATACATCATTGCTTCTCTAAATCCTTCATGGGACATCCTTGAGAAAGCTAGTAATAGGATTCCAATCATGAATTCAAATGAAATGATAAGATAAATAAGTCATAAATTCAAAAATCTAATAAAATATTTGCCAAAACTTGATCTGTTTGTTTGATTTGTTTTTATTGATAAATGGATTGATTGATAGAGCCTGATTTTAGGAGATACACATACCAAATAAGACTTTGAGTCTGATTTTGATGTTATGACTATCTGTATAAGGCATGAAAAATCTTGGTTTCAGAAAGACACGTATCGTATAAGACGTTGAGTCAGATGTTGTTGATGTGATAACCTATGTAAGGCTATGTTGATTTGATTGACAGTGTCTATATGCAGGAAGGACTCATCCTGTATAAGACATAGAACAACAACACACACTCGATGCAATCTAAGCTCTAATGCAATCTAAGTTAAACAACAAAGAACAAAGGAAGGCTAAAACATAAATAAACTGAACAATCTCACCCAATATCTACGTAATTCCATGTATAACCTCAATTTCCCTTCTCCATTTTTCCGTTGTAGTATAATTTCCCTCAGATTTCTCTTATGGAAGTATAGCCTGTGATAGTGATTTAAAAAAACATCAAAGATTCAAATAATATATATGCTTCCAAAAGTCATAAGATTTTGAGAGAGATTGGAATGACGAAAGACAGATCAATTTATAGAAAATTGATCATTTGAATGATAGGCTAGGATCGAAAGATCGACAAACAGTTGAGATCGATAGATGAGACATGCATTATGATAACTATTAGTAGTGACATGAGTGATACAAACTAGAAATAGAAATAAAGATTAAATAAACGATTTAATCTTCGAGTTTGGTATTCGAAAATAGAAGAATAGTCTTTGCATGACAAAGATAAAGATGGATTAAAGCAACTCTCTGTTCGAATGCACACACAAGATTTAATTAATTAAATAGAAATATTGAATTAATACACATGTACACACAAATGAGTTAGAACTAGATGACTGAATGATATGACAAAGAGTTTATTCATGCAAGAAATTCAGACATTAAATCAGGAGTTAACCGACCTATTTAAATAGATCTCGAGTTGAGTCAAAGTGAATACTTAGATAACTTACACAATTATCTAAATATAGAGGAATGCACTAAAATAGAATTTATGAATTAAATAATTCATTTAATTCAAGATTTGATATTTGAAGAATAATTAAATAAATAAAAGTTATTTAACTAAGTGATGAAGGGATTAAATGAATAATTAAATAAATAAAGAATTTATTTAATTATATTTGAAATATGATAAAAGGTAAATTAAATAAGAATTTATTTAATTTGACAAGAAGGATAAGGTTAATTAGTAACATAATTAAATAAAAAGTGTTTATTTAATTAATCAGATAGAATAAAGAAAATGTGAATCAATTAAATAAATTTTAGATTTATTTAATTAATAAAGAAATGAAGACTTTAGAGAATAATTAAATAATTAACATTATTTAATCATGACCATGAAGAATATTGAAGTTGCAAGCTTAAACCAGAATTCGGTGTCTACAAGGCCAACATAATTTATTTCAAAAAAATCCACCAAGGGAATCCCTATACGCTCTCTTTTATTTTTCTAAGATTTAGTGCCCAAGAGAAACTAAAAAACCTCTTTATCATTGTAGCCCCAAGCAAGAAAATCAACCTCCTCTAAGCAACAAAAAGTTCAATCAACCAAAATAGAAGGGTAGCATAGGAATCTAGTTCTCCTCCTAAAGGGTAGCTACTCAAATATTTCTAGTGATAGATTAAAGAATCCCATAGATATTACCCACCAATCAAAAACTCTTAAAATTAGGATCTTTGGACCAAATAGCTTCTAGAAAAAATTCATTCAAATGGAGGAGATGAAGGTAGGAAGTTAGGATTGGTCAATGGAGGTCCCAAGAGTTAATCTAATAAAGAGGTCTATAGCTAAAAATGTTGATGGAGAAGATGCCCCTTTTAACAATTGAATCACCCTTCTTTATGGTATTCTAAAACATCGAGCCTTTCCCAATCAAATACATTCTTGGAACATTATCAACATTAACGCCACCAAGATGGAGGCCTTGGAAATAAAAGTGAATTTTTTGATCATGGGTTGATTGGAAATGAACTAAGAAAACCTAAAAGAGTTGGCTATTGACTCAACCACTCAAATAAAAATCTTCTATTTGATTCAAAAATATTAAATTTTGTATTAACAACACCAACCATGAGAAGATGGAAAATTAGTTGACACCACTATACTATACTTTAGAGCTCAATAACATGATCAAATGAAATTCATAGATTAAGAATTACATAGCAACCTAAAATCAAATTAATTAAAAAGTATAAAGCATACTTACAAACTATGTAGAACCTTTGAGTCATTAAACATTATTCAATTACAAAATACAATTTTTATATTTTAAAATTAAAAATTCTTGGTATTACTTGAGTGAAAGTTTCATGACCACCTCCACTACCAGGTGTTGATGTTGAAGGACTAGCATTAACCTATTCAACATAGAAAGTGAGTTATAAGAATACCATTCATATAATGTTCAACTATTCACATATAATATTTAAAAAATCTTTACTAGTTACATACCTCTGTACTCGACATTGATGTGTAATAGGGAGATGGAGGACCACTAGAAGTAGGGTGAACACTATGACCCTAAAATTTTACTATAATCATTCAAATAATTTAGTTAATCTTGAATTTCAAAATGAAATTTAATAAATTGAATTAAATGAACTTATTGATATTTACCTGACTATCAAAGTTGAATGTATCACTTAGGAGAGCTTTTTTCATCACCATCTGATGTGCTTCAGATGTAGCCTGGGCACATGCATCTTGACTATCCTAAAGATCATAAACACAAAGTGACCCACAAGTTCAACATAAATGAGGTGGAATTAGATGCCCAAAAGACTTGACTGCCCCATCCTGTGTTAGAGGCCTAATATGTTGTATAAGGCTTTGAGTGAGTGAGCTAATCAACTATAAGGTATCCACCTTAACACTCTCCTTCATAATGGAAGGGATAGTCATGTGCTCATAGTTTGGTCTAGTGAGTGGTCATGCTAGCCCATGTGGGTCAAGATGTGCCCCCAATCTATCCTATGTAGAGCCCCTACCTCTACCCTAGAAGTTTTGCATGTCAAAATAGTTTGGGATTTCATTGAGGATAAACTCATAATAGAGTTTCCTTAAAAATTGTTGAGGTGCATCATTTTTGTTGCATGTACGATGGTTAAAAGCCATCCACCACCTATAAAAAAAATTAATTGTTATCCCTTGGTGGTGGCACCAATGGATAGGGAACCTCCTACATGCATCATGTAAGGTTTGATTCATTCTTGGGTCGGTGAAGAGTGCACACAAGTTAGATTTCCAAAAAATTATCTTTAACTTGTTTATATGATAATTTTTTTGCATAAAATTATTTTAGCTCTTGCCTCTTATCAGACCAATTATTTTATTTTCTTTCTAATTGATTCTACATGAGATATTATGGATCACAATGATTGAGCAAGGGTGGCCCTATGCGAGTTTGTTCTTGTAGGATCTCTCAACCTTGCAATTAAATCCTCAATTTATATTTTGTTATTTTCAATTTTCCCTAATAAATTTTCTTATGTTCCTAGAGGATGATGAGGAATTTTAGGAGGTGTTTATTAGGTTGTTCTTCAAGAGGGATTTCATCATGAGGTGAATCAAGATTTTCAAGATTTGGGGGTGAATTATCAATTCCTGAAAATTAAATAAATTTTAATAAAAAACCATATTCAATCTACCTATTTAATATAAAATTGACATTAAAAAATAAAAAAACTTACTCCTTTGACCTACTCAACATCTTGGCAGCATTTTGGAAAATATTTGGTGAAAAAGAGGCCTCTTAGAATGCAAGCGCACTTTGGAGGGTTTTCAAGTCACATACAAACTATTTTTGGTAGAAATGAGGAAATGAAATGAGATTTTTTTTTCGTTTTATTGATTAACATAGAAATAATGCAAGAACATTATAGGGTAAAAGTACAAATTTGTGTCACACTTTCAACCAACTTATCAACACAAGTAGATTTAAGTATTTCTAACTAAAAATCAATTTTGGTCAAACATATAATCTACTAAGATTCATTCTAGCTAAGTTAGATATGTCAACAAATTTTCCAACTAAAAGTGTTGGCTAAATGCATATGTAGCACCATTTTGAGGCCAATTTATAAAAAAGTAAAATTATTTGAAAATTTTGAAGTTTTGAAAACTCCTACTCATGTACATAACATTTTTTAGATATAAAAACACCCTTTTGTAGATCCATAAGTGTAGTTTTCAAAAATATATATTAATAGTTTAATTATTATTTATATTTATATTTAAATTTTTTACTAAAAGTAGGTTATGAGCACAAAAATATTAGGTTGATTACCATGTAAAAAAAAAAAAACTTATTTATTTTTTTTAAAAAAAATATGATGCACTAGATAAAAGAATCTATATCAAGATGGTATAATTATTTTCTATTTCAAATAAATAGTTAATAAAAAAATTGACATCAAATTGAAACAACTGTGTTTTAATACGCATTTTCAGTGATAGTCTATTTTACTCCTTTGGTAAAAATAGCCCTTTTACAAATTTGGTCATATTGTTGAAAAGTTTGTAGTCTTGTTTTAAGAGCTTGAAAAGGTTTAAGTGTCAAAATAAGTCCTTAGTAGGGGTCAAGATCATGAACACTTGGAGGAAAGTTTCACATTAAAAGTTTGAGTTCTGACTAGGCCGACATGTTTTAGGTTTTTGGTCAAGTTAGTTTTCCTTTACAGTTTCAGCAAGCTATAATGGTGGCTAGGAAGTTAACAAACAACATGGAAGCCTTCAGTTTCGCAAGAATTATTCTAGATGCCTTGAATAATGTCATCTTGAGTTCATGCAAGAGCATGCAATGATAGCACATGGAGCTAATCTCTTGAACAAAGGTAGGTATGTTTATTTTAATAAAGCACCTTCTTGTTGAGCTACATATTATGAAAGAAAAAACCATATGAGTGTTATTTACCCTGAACATGGTAGCTATATTAAAAAAATCACTTCATGCCAAGTTATTCTCATATGCATTTTGCTATTTTTCTGCTTAAATAGATCATCACCATGCCTAGATAGAGGTAAAGCTAGATGTTTAGTGCTATTGCAAAAGCTTGCAAGAATGAATTAACAATGTAGTATGCAAAATTATATGTTTTGATGAAAAGAGAAACTCTAGAGACTGAAATTGTCATGCTAGATTGATATTGCTAAAGAAATCCAAGCATTTAAGGGAACTAGATAATGGATAGTGCAAGAAATCCTCAATCGGATTCTTCTTGATGTTTCAAGTTTTGTTGACAACATAGTGTCCTGAATGACATTATTTTGAAGGTCACAAGAATAACTATGTATGACAATGATAAGATACTTGTAGATGCCATGAAGAGAATGTCAATCACAAGGAAGTGACAATATTTGTTGGAGGAGGTCCTTTAAGGAAAAGTTATCAGAAATTAGAATAGAGGAAGTAAGGGTTTTATATGGAAATAAGAACCTTCTTGAATAGTTACAAGGACAACCTTGAAGATCTCAAGGGACAATCTTAGAAGATGGCAACATGGTAAAGAAATTTTTAGAAATTCTATAAGGGTAGTCACTTCAAGGGAAAGATATTGAAGGAACGATGTTGAATTACAATCCATGCAAAATATAGTAGGTCATGATTTACAAGACAAGAAAAACAATGCTAATAAGGAAATGACTGAAAAGACAACTTGTCAAAGGTGCCTGGGACAGGAGTATTGTAAAGGATATTATGCTTCTATACTGATGCACCAATGATTTTATGAAGGAGTGAGTTTCTCTCAAAACCATGTCAAAGAAAACTAAGAGATTTATTTCAAGGTTACTCTATGGAATTTGGAAACTTTTTAGCATACGAATCATAATGACAAGGAGTTCTTATCTCCAAACAGCTACAAGTTCTGGAAAGTGAAATGCAAGCATATCATTTTTTTCACTATCCTCATTGTCATGAATTAACCTCTAGACATGAGGCTATGGATCAAATAGACTTGGATGGAATCCTAGATTCATACATAGAATATTCTAATGGGACTAGTCAAAGAGGCACTGTGGTAGCGAGGCATGAAGGTAAAAAGAAGGAAAGATTGGAATACATTATGGATAGAATGGAAAGACATAAAAATTCCCAATGATATGAAAAACAACAAGAGGACTTATGATATGCCAGTATATAATGATGATTCTTGAAGCAAATGCTATTATAATGGTGATAAATATTCCATAAGAGCAAAGGGTAGGAAATGAAGGTTTGTTTACCTAATGATTATGAAAATAAAGCTAGCTACTTCTCACAAGAAACTTATGATAGTCATTTTTACCTCAACTCAAATGAAGAGAGGTTTGTGTATGATGAAGGGAGCCTTGTTTGGGTTGTGATAATATTTCAAATTTTATAACTTAGCATGATGGTAATTGACAGTGTATTGAGCTTTTGAGGAAGGACAACATATCATTCAAAGGTGAACACAATAGTGAATAGTTTAAGACACAAGATTGCAGTGGGAATGAAAAAGGATCATGATTAACATAGTATAGTGATGAGTTTTTTCTAGGGATGAAGAGAGTGACAAATGTTGCCAAGTATTAGGAAAAAAGATATCATATTCAGTAAACAATATCATGAGCAGTTTGATTTAAATATTTTCAAAGTATGGATTAGTGTTCCAAGATAGTCATAGCATCCCCATTACTCTTGGAAGATTATGTACTTCAACCATGAATGTGTCTAAGAAGTAGAAATGTGGGAGGTTATGTGCCTAAGAGGGTGAATTTCTGAAAAGTTTGGTCACAGTGGAAAGAAGAAAACATGAATGGTAAATACATGTATTATAAAGACACTCATATTGGAAAGACACCCATAGTGTGTGCAAGGACAGTCATGTTATCTTTAGTCATAATGACTTGATTTTGAAGCTTCCCTATTTCAAGGAAAGAAAACCAATGAGATGGATTGTTTAATCTTGAAAGGCAGATTCAAAAGGTAGAACTGTAGTATTTTATTGTATTAAGAACATGAATAAGCATGACAAGCTTAACATGATCATATTGCATTCATGTTAATATGTTGATAACTATCATAAAATACACTTAGAGGATAGTCTACAAAGTCTACTACAAAGGATATTAACCAAAGGAGAAGGCAAGGTAGATCAATAAGACCAACAACTTATAGTTGCAGGTGTTGAAAGATAGTGAAGGTCAACCAAATGAAGTTTGATGGTCTTTCAAAGCATGACATTATAAGAAGATAGTCATGGGACTATCATGAGGAAAGAAGTTTCATGCAACTTCATTCATTATGTTGTG
Source organism: Sequoia sempervirens (assembly GCA_007258455.2). Classification (NCBI taxonomy): domain Eukaryota; kingdom Viridiplantae; phylum Streptophyta; class Pinopsida; order Cupressales; family Cupressaceae; genus Sequoia; species Sequoia sempervirens. Next base: position 262,411,406 of record VDFB02281492.1, read on the forward strand.
GATAACTATGATGATGTTTATGCTTGTGTTGATGAAAAGAGTGTAGAAATACTTATAGTGGCAATCACATTATCATTGTTGGTTTGAAACCCTTGGGCCTCAATGGTGCATAACCGAATCTAATATGGAATATTTCCAAAGGACATAAAAGATAGAGAAAAATATGGATAGTGAGCAGGTCCAATAGGAAGATTAAATGACAAGATATAGTGGAAAAGCTTGATCAAAGTAGTTTTAACAACATAGTTGATGCAAATAGTCTTTTGATGGTGTATGCAAGCTTAATAGTGCAAGTGTGGCATAAAGGGTTCTAGTGGTTGGGTGGTGATCTTCAAAGCAAAAGCCATGATAATGTGATGAGTATTATAGGGCGAAAAGAGTAGAAGGTAAGTGGTCAACCTATAGTGATAGTAAGAAGTATCATGATAAAGATATTCTATAGTGAGGACAACCTATAGAGAGATCAACAACATGAGACAAGTGTCAATGTATTAACCTTGAAAGAATATTGTGTACCCTCATAGGAGATTTGTGACTACTTCAACCTTCTTTTTTCACATGCCCTATGAAATTGAAGAAGAATTTTCTATTAGTTGGGAGTTAAATGAGCATACATAACCTTTTTTCAATACCTTTATGATCAGTTGCAAGTATGTAGGCTTGTTTGGTGAGCTGTGCAACTGGTTGAAAGCATATAGGAGGTAGTTTTGACCAAGATTGGAGCATTTGCATGCATTTGGGAGCTATTTTAGGAGCCTTAATGGTAGATAAGGTGAAGAATTGACTCTTTTGGCATTCTAACACCTTTTTGGAGTAGTTTAAGGGGATGCAAAATAGGGTTTTCAGGTTTGGACGACCATGGAAACTTTGACCCAACCAACTAAAGCAACACATGTTCCTATCATCTAGCAACTATTAAGCAACATATAAAAAAGTTTAGGAGTAGTTTTAAGTTAGTTCTTTTCTCTCTAGTTTTTTATTGTAACTCTTTTGAAGATTCTTTCAAGCTGGAGCAGCAAAAGAAACTCCATTTTTAGACTTGTACAACTGTGTAATACTTCTTTTATCAATAAAATATAAGAATTTTTCCTTCTCTAGTCTGTATTCTTGTGTGCAACTATAAATGATTGATGTTTTTTCTATGATTTCATATAAATTCTCAAGTTATGTCTCATTTATTCAACACCTTTTTGTAGAGATATGCATACCTTGTGCAAGTCATAGGTTATGACATTAGTTTCTGTAGACATGCAAAATTAGCATATTGCATTTAATCAAGTCCATTCATTAGATAAATCAAGATTATTTGATTTATCTCTAAGGTCCTCCATTTAAATTAAATAAAAAATATCATTATTCCCCTTAGCTAAATAAATCAAAATATTTATTTAACTAAATCTTTATCATTTTCCATCTCCTTTTTTATTTAGTTTAATCCATAAATCTAAAGCAAAAAGGTCAAATCACCTAATCCTCTCTTAAATTAACTAAATCGGGATTAAATCTAATCTTAATGCAAGTACCATCCTCTACCTTTTCCCACTTGCACAAATAAATCAATTAATTCATTTATTAAATCCACATTTTCCCTCAACAAGGCATCTTTGGAGAATATTCCCTCAAGTTTGAATTCAAATCAAGTTGACTTGTCCCTTCCAACAGAGAATTAATTCTCCTATTGCATGTCCCCCACTTGGCATTTAAGCCCCTTTTTCTCCCTCCAACAAGCCAAATTTAGAATTTGAAAAGGCCACCTAATGTCATTTATTGGCACATTGACCAAAACTTGGACATCCTCCATCCATCCATATGTTGACAAGCGACATCTTTCCATTTGTTGATTCTTAGTCCCACATTGCTCTCTTTTGGGAATTCTTCCAACTTGACATTCTATAAATAAGAGTTCTTATTCCTCATTTGTTCATCCACAACTTGAGTAAACTTACTATACTCAAATTCATAGTAATCTTCATCCATCTCATTGAGTTTTATAGCTAGGTTATGCAGATTTCATCTTGGAGCACTCATCAATCTTCAACAAAGTGGATCACAATCTTCATCAAATATTCAAAGCTTGCATTGGAGTTGGGAAAGGGACAATTTTCACATCAAATTGGCACCAATTCCCTCAAGAGATTAAGAGTTTTCTTTGCATTAGAATAGGATTTGATATCTTTATTTTAAGTTTGTTGTGTTCTTCATCTCATTCATTTTCTTTTGCATTCAAATGGATTTCTTGAGGAATCATGGTTCTAATCTTCCATTTGATCTAATCTATTGATTGTTTGTTGTGTTTGTGCAAGTTGGGCATCTTGGTTCACATTTTGGTGCTAGAAGGAGGGAAAACCAAAAGATCAAATCACATTTTTTAAGAAAATTTTGTGCTATTTTGTGTTTTTGTGTGTTTATAGAAAACTCTACCGCTAGAAGCTCAGCGTCCCTATTTGGTACCATTGAGAACTTAGCATCACCATATCACACCACTGTAAATCTCAAACTGCGACGCTCCCTACTTCACAGCCAAAATTCAAATTTTCAAACAACATCGCTAAATCTTTTCGGCCTACTAGAATCTTTTCAAAATCCAAAATGCACCGAATACGATGCCTTCATGCTCACTAGTTTGGCTATAGAGCGACACTGACTGGTAAGTGGCGCTATACAGCACTGCTGGTGATTTCAAAATGCAATGCCTTTGTGGATTGCACCACTGGAGGGAAGTAGAAAGTGAAAATTTATTTATAACACATTCTTTTTATCGAAATTTGGTTATTGGGTATGTTTGTTGCTTTCTTGGCCTCTATTTTTGCCTAACCTAACTAATTTTCTTGTAGGTTGGATTGATCAAAGGTGAAGAGGAAAAGAAGCATGATGACCTCATTTCATGATACCAAGTGTTTTTAAACACTCTAGTGTTTGTTCAACACTCTTAGAGGATTCACTATTCCTCTTAAGGAAAAATTTGCTATCTTTCATGCTTAGGTCTTACTAGTTTCATTTTGGGCTCTAAAAAGAACTCTTTCAATTCTTGTTACAAAAGGAGCTTAAAATGAACTTTAGGACACAAAATCACTAGATTTTGTTTGGGGATAATAATTGAACAAGGAAAATTCTCACACTTCATTTGGTGCTACAAAAAGGAGTCATTATTGCTTTGATGGATCAAAAAGAACATGTGCTAATTTGTTTTCATGATTGCTTACTCAAACTAACACCATTGAAAAGACATATGCACTTCTCTCGCACCTCACGACGATCTTGATAATCAAAAGGATTTTTAGTGGTCTTAGGTTGGGATAAAGTAATTTCCTCCACACTTCATTTTGGAAGTAAAATTGAACAAAATATATTGCGAGTGTGAGCCAAACCTATCAGGTGTATTCTCTCTTTGTTTCTCAACAAATATCGATCGAGTTACAGATATGTTTGCTCGCTCTTGTTTATCTTAGAGAGGGCCTTCCTTGGGGAAAAAGTACTCACCAAATGGAATGACTCAACCGATAACACTCTAAAACCAAGAGTATTTCCAGCCAAGATATAAAAGTGGGTACTAGAACAAAGGCCAGTATCACGCGGTTGGCTCCGACGAGAAGGGTAGCAATGGCCTCTCGCCACATTGGGTCAACTCCTATGAATGGAAATTCTGAACTAAAACCCTTGTTGTAGAAAGGCCAAAATCCTTATCTATTTTTTGGTGCAAGAACAGTCGTTCTGAAGCCGCCCCACACTTTTACGATTTTTAGTAGAAATGGAAAGTATGCCATGGGAGTTTCATGGGTATTTATACTTGGCTGCCCTAAGAAGTGAGTGCCATGGAGGGGAGCCAGTGGGGTCAAGCATCTAACCATTCACTAAAAATAAGCATAGCTCAACTTTTCCAAGTGGGGACTCAACAAATATAGTCTTTCATATCCATAGGATTGCGCTTGTTCTTGGTTACAAAACACTTTGCTTGTTCGAAAGAATTTGGAAACAAACATTTAACATTTTCATCGAAACTTCAAACCCTTTAGAAAGTAAATACAATTGACCAAATTCATGTGTTATTGCTTTCCCTTGGGATTTTTATCCTTAGAGGTTTCTAAACACTTGGATTATATCTCAATTTTCTTACTAAAGTTAACAATAGGTAACCTTTGCCTCGATTTCATCAAAGTTCCACATAACATACCTTGTCGAATGAGAAGAAGTTAAGACATTGGACATTTAGTTTTAAAACCAAAGAGTGTGTTTGTGATAAAACAAAATCATTAAACAAAGATAACGAAAGTGGATCTCACACATGTGTTAGTTCCTCATGATTTCCAAGAAATTCAAAATCCCAAAGCAAGAGTCCTTGAGAAAAAGTTCAAAATTTAGGAGTCACACTCAAAAGGTCATCGAAATATATTAGGAAGTGCAATCAAAAGAAACATATCAAAATAAGAAAAAATTCACAAGGTTCTATAGAATCATTCATTTGAATAATCTGGAAATGTATGCTCAGCTTGAACCACTTCTTGGTTAAGAGGTCTTTAGAATTATTGTATGTTCTTCAATACCGAGGTCTAGTAAAACAAGTGTCTTTTTAGGTACATTCTAGGATCAAAATAAAACCTTTTTATCCATTCTTGAACATCAAACCAAAATCACCTCACCATCATCTTTTAAAAAATATTGAACATCAAACCAAAACCTTGAAGCAAAATCCTTGAAATATTTGAATCAAAACATCAAATCATTTTTGGCTGGGTATGTGTAGATGCATCCTTTTGCATATGCTTAGTCAAATTATCAAACCATCTTGTTTAGCTAGGCATATGTAGATGCATCCTTCTTCATATGCTTGGTTAAATTATCATCTTGTTTGAATAGGTGTGGGTAGATGCATCCTTCTCCCTACACATATTCAAATTATCATTCTTTGAGAAAATATACCCCTTAGAAAATCATCGAACATCTTAGGGTCTATTTTTTCATAAATCCAAAAACAAAGCAAACCCAAAATCAAATCAAAGTCAATTAAAAATTCAAAAAAAAATCCAAAAAATCCAAAAAATTCTAGCATCCCCTCAAGATTTCTCAAAAGTTCAAACATCCACATCATCCATCTTTTACATCATCCCTATCATATCACCTTTGATCCTTGAAAACATCCTAAATTTTTTCGTTTTGTGCCTAAGATTAGATCAATCCAAAGAATTAGAGATTCATCACCCATATTCTTGAAAATTGATCCCTATTTTATGGTGCAAGCTAGATCTCAACACAAGAGGAACATGGAAGCCAACAAAGAAACATCCACTACAAGTGACCTAAGTCAAACAAATTCTGAAACAAATCCCATTGAATCAAGTAATCCTCTAATAAAATTTCCTTCATCATCACAAAACCCTCAAGAGATAGTAGAGGATCTTACCAATAATCCCTTTGGAATGTCACATGAGGAAATCACTAAAATGATTCAAAATCTGGAGAACCATAAGATTATCAATATCACGATGAGACTCAACCCTTCACTATACATGCTCTAATTAGCAAAGCAAGGGGCCAAACTACCTTCTGATTTCGATGTGAGCTCTTTAGTGGAACCATCCTTAGAGTTCATACCTCCAATTTCATCCACACTCCCCATCTCATCTACACCCCCATCCCAAAGTATCACTCAAAACATCCTGCAAATCACATCATCCATTGCTCCAACTCAACCTAGTATTAACAAGGGAAGTGCATTTCTCAATGCCTTACAAATACACCCCGTTGTCAATAATCGAGACTTGGATGCAAACACCATCTTAGGGAAAAATGTACCCCAAAATCCATTACATACATATTTCCCACTCACTTTCCATGACCCCAATGATCCATCATCATCATCCTTTCGTGCAACACCCAAAACCTCTCTCCCCATAACCTCACAAGGAGAGGGTGACATGTTCAGACCAAGGGAAATTTTTGACACTACACCATTTCCTCAAGAGATCACATCCCTCACATTTTCACCACTTCCACCATTTCCATCATCATCCACACCACTTCTTGGCTTAGGGATTCCCCCTTTACCAAATATCAATCAAAATCAAACCAACATCCCGAACATCAATCAAATCATCACACCAAACTCTCAAAACTTGTCATCAACATCGCAACAACAGATGGAAACTACCCTGATAACACATACCACCACCATCACATCATCAACCACCCCCCTAACATCTCAAAACGTGGTCTCTTAAGGACCAACCACATCAATCACACCATCTACCAATCAAACCCCAATCATCAACGCGACAGTGGCTCTCATCACCACAACAAGCACCATTTCAAAACCACCTCCACCACCACCACCACCAAACTCAAACACATTAAGTCAATACAGTATTGTGTTGCAAGTCGCTCAGCAAGCTGCTTATCAAAAGGCACTCCTACAAGTACAAAAACAACAAGCCATGCAACTAGCTTCCCACAAGCTGCTTAAGCTGCCCAAGCTACATTACAAGCACAACAGTCTGCCCAAGCCCAAATATTATTGCAACAACAACAATAAAAAATTGCACAAGCTCAGGAACAAGTTCAAACCACACAAGCACAAGCTCAAGATCAAGCTCAAGCTCAGGCTCAAGCTTAGGCACGAGCTCAAGCACATGCTCAACCTCAAGCCCAATATCAAGCACAACAAGCACAAGCACAAGCACAATATCTTGCACATCAAGAAGCAGCACAACATCAGGTACATCATAAAGCATTGAAACAATATCACGAACAGCAGGAAGCAGCCCAATTAGCAGCTCAACAAAAAGCATTGTTGGAACAACAACAACAACAGGCTCAACAAAAGGCAATCCTGGCACAATAGCAACAAGACCAACAACAAGCATTGTTGATACAATAGCAAGTACAAGCATACATGGCTCAACAGAATGTGCAAATACCACCAATCAACATGTCAACCAATCCACCCATCCCATCAACAATCGAACCACCTCAGAACAATTGCATCCCACCCCATGATCCACAAAATGATGTTGCAGCACAAATCAAATTACTCTCACAACAAGTGCTTTATCTTCAATCAGGGAAAACCATGAAAACATCTAGCAACTTGTGTCCTTATCTGTTCAACAGGATCCTTGTGATGGAACCATTCCCAAAAGGATTTGAGATCCCCAAGTTTGACAAGTATTGTGGGATGGGAAACCCTAAAGATCACAATAGGGAATTCTAGGTTCATTGCATAGAAGTCGCATATGACGATACCTATCTGATGCGGCTATTTCCTAGGAGTTTGGTTGGCCACACCATGGAATGGTTCTCTTTCTTACCTACAGGAACCAAGACATTCCAAGAAATCATAGTCACATTCATCAAAAACTAAGCATGCAATATCGCCATGGATGTCAGTCTAGAGGAACTCTTAGCTCTGAAACAAGGGAAGAATGAATCATTTGCTTCATTTCTACAACGATGGCGATCCAAGGTCAATTAGAGCAAATGGGTCATGCCCGAGGAACAACAAGTGTGCACTATCATATCCAACCTTGATGACCTCTTAGCTTTCCACCTCAAAGTCCAAGGGATCACCACGTATGATTAGTTGATTTCCAAGGTGCTCAACATCGAACGAGCCCTTATGACACAACCTAGAGGATCGACTTCATATCCTGAACAACAGAACAATCGCCCATCTAAAAGCTATAATGAAAAACCTCACACATGGGAAAGAAAAAAAAAATGCTACCAATGATGGTGTCATTGATGCCAAAGTTTTCATCAATGCCCCTCAGAAAAACACACCCGCACCACAAAAAAAAATCCAAAACCTTCATCAAAACAACCATCCAGCGAACACAACACAACAACCAAACAATCAAGCAATCAATAATGTCAACGATCAAAGAGGACCACCCCAGCAGAACAAGAACTTCACCAAGCGGAAGTAAACCACCCTTGGGGAACCACTCAAAGTCATCAAGAAGAAATTTATAAACGAAAACCTCATCAAGGCTCCCACCTATGCGAACTACCAAGAACCAGCTGTGAAACCTCCTTGGTACAATGAAAATCAGCTTTGCGACTTCCAAAAAATCAAAGGGCACACCACTAATAGTTTCATGAGGTTAAAAAACCTAGTCCAAGACCTCATTGATCAAAGAATCATAAATGTGGAACAACCAACATGAAATTAGAATCTCATAATATACACAAATCCGATGCCTAACCATAACAATAAAGGGAACAATAACACTGATAAGGGGAAAGGAACCTTCAAGAACGTGAATCATGTGTATGACCATGTCATCACATCCCTGGATAACTACTGCACTACCGTCACTATAAAAGGAGCCCATGCTGATTGTGGAGTCACCACAAGAGGTGACAAAATTACCATCGCAGGATCATCCCAGCCAAACAGAGTACCTACACCCAACCCCATATCTATTCCCAATAGTTACAATGTCCTTAATCAGCTAAAAAGAACCCCAACACAAATCTCCATCATGGAGTTATTAAAAATCTCACCTGCCCACAAGAAAATCCTTGAGGAAGCATTGGCTTCATCCACTATCCTCGTAGATCTTGATGCGAAACAATTCCAAGCTATAGTCAGAAACATCATTACCCTGAATCTCCTTACATTCTCTGACCAAGATTTTCCCACTCAACCATCTCATAACCATGCACTCCATTTAGAGGTCCTAGTGCAGAAAAATAAATTCAAGTGAGTCTTGGTGGATGGAGGTGCAGGCTTGAATATTTGTTCCCTCAAGCTCATTAAGAACCTAAAAATATCAGAGGATTCCATTGACAAAGGAAAAGGTATTACAATTAGAGCATATGATGATCAAGAAAGAGTGTCCCAAGGCACAATCCAAATCCCTATTCAAGTAGGGCCAACTATAATGGAAATAACTTGTCAGGGCTTGGATATCGACTTGCCTTATAACATTCTCCTAGGATGTCCATGGATCCATGCAATGCAAGCAGTAGCATCAACCTTCCATCAATGTGTCAAATTCACATATGAAGGAAAAGAGGTTAACATCCATGGAGATCTTGAACCATTCTCCTACTACAAGAACCTTGAGGAAAAATACTACAAAATACCTCAAGTACCTAAAAATGATGAAGGCCCATCAACACCGTACATTGATCCAGCCACTCTTGTTGCCACTTCTACGACAGAGACACTCACCATTCCTACCATCCCCACCATCTTTGATATCAAAGTCATCATCCAAGACAATGGTTGTGGAAACTATATGATTCCCAAAAATGTCTTTGTGGTAGGAGAATTACCACAATCTCCTAGATCATGAGGACGTCCACAATCAAATCAACCATCCACTTCCCAAACATCCCCTGAATATCCCAACTTTAGAAGTTGGGGGGATAGCAGTCGAGAAGTCATAGAGGAGGACCCATCTCATCTCCTATACCAAGATAATAGACCAACAACTAATCTACCAATGGATGATAGAAGTAAAGGTTTGCAAATGATGCTCGCAATGGGCTATGACAAAAACCAAAAAATGGGAAAAAATGACAATGGGCTTATAATACCCCTGATTCCTGAGATGCGAGTGAGAAATATTGGCCTCGGATGTACCCCTCTGAGTATAACTATACGTGGACGAGGTCCCCTAGTTAAAGTAGTTAAGACTCCTTGTGAACCAACACCAGCTGAACTTCGCTTACCTATATCCACTAGCCGCGTCTTAGATAATTTCACTTTTGACATAACTAATGTCTATAGTAGCAGTGATGATGAGGATCCCATAACCAATGTACCCAAACTCTTTGAGGATACCACCCTTCTCATGATTAGCACTCTATTTTATGAGTCTAATAACCAAAACCATGAAATCCGTCTAGTCTACCCACAACTCATCGATTATGACCAACAAGGACCACCAATTCTTGACACATTCAAAAATGATGAGGCACTCTTAGAATTCATGGGATTGTGGGATAATATTATGTGTGGGGATCACAAAATAAGATTCATCATTGAGCTAGATACACAGGCCTATTATGTTGAAACGATTGAATCCCTTAGTAGCAAAAGTGAGAAATTAAGAATAATATCTAGGTCCTTGAGTGAAAACCAAACTGTGGCACTCTCCAACCCAAAAAAATAAAAAAATAAAGGATGAATCCAACAGTGAAAACCTCTCTGAGGCATCTAAGGATGGGGGATTCAATCTTCCTTTTAGAGCTCTCCATCAAGAAAAATCAGCAGTCCTAGCCAAAAAGTGTAATCCAGTCAACCTAGGAATAGAGAAGACACCACACATCACATTTTATGTGGAGTCATTACTATCAGAGGAGCAATAGCTCCTAGCAGCCTTCTTGAGAGAAAGACAAGTTAATTTTGCATGGAGCTATGCAGACATGCCTGGGCTTGACCCAAAGATTGTAGTTCATCATCTAGCTGTGTACCCTGAAGCAAAGCCTATCTGACAAAAACTCAGGAAAATGCACCCTCAGATCACCCTACTAGTCAAAATGGAATTAAAGAACCTACTTGACGTAGGATTCATATGACCAATAGACTATCCAGAATGGGTGTCAAACTTGGTTCTTGTCTCAAAACTTGATGGGGGCATTAGAATCTGCATAGATTTTAGGGACTTAAACAAAACATGTCCAAAAGATGATTTCCCATTGCCCAACATTAACATGATTGTAGACATGACAGTGAGACATGAAATGCTTTCCCTGATGGACAGTTTCCCGAGATACAACCAAATAATGATTGCTAAAGAAGACCAACACAAAACGACCTTCACTTGTCCATGGGGGATTTACTGTTGGAATATGATGTCATTCGGCTTGAAGAATGCAGGAGCAACATACTAAAGAGCCATGACGTTAATCTTCCATGACATGATCCATAAAACTATCGAAGATTATGTCAATGAAATACTAGCCAAATCTAGAAAGAGGAAGGATCACATAGCAACCTTGAGTATTATTTTCGACAGGCTGGAGGAATATAAGGTCCGATTAAATCCAAAGAAGTGCATCTTCAATGTACAATATAGTGTCAATGAGAGGTATTGAGGTAGACCCTGCTAAGGTAAAATCAATCCTTGAGATGGAGGCACCCAAAACATTGAAACAATTGAGAGGTCTCCAAGGCAGGCTTCAATCCATCTGAAGATTCATAGCATAGCTGGCAGATAAATAGAATCCATACTCTCACCTACTTCACAAGGGAGTAGAATACAAGTGGGATAACAAGTGTGAAGAATCCTTCAATAAGATCAAAGAATATTTTCTTACACCACCAATCCTCATGCCACCAATCCAAAGAAAGCCATTAATTCTCTATGTGTCAGCAACAACAACAACCCTCAATGCTCTTCTAGCTCAACACGATGAAAATGGGACATAAAGGGCCATCTATTATATAAGTAGAACAATGGTTGGGCATGAGTTAAACTACTCATTCATTGAAAAAGCATGTCTAGCAGTAGTGTTTGCTTCACAGAAATTTAGACATTACATGTTGGCACACAAAATAAAACTCATCACCAAGATTGATCCCCTCAAGTACATATTGTCAAAGGTAATACTCATCGGAAGAATGGCCAAATGGGTCATGATATTATCAGAGTATGACATTGAATATGTGGAGCAGAAAGAAATCAAAGGTCAAGTCATAGAAGATTAGCTTGTAGAAGCACCAATCTATTCATAGAATCCACTTATATCAGAGTTTCCAGATGAATCCATCTTCAACCTTAGCATAGCTGATCACTGGAAACTCTACTTTGATGGCTCATACATGTAGCATGGATCAAGAGCTGATGATTTCTTCATAACCCCACAAGGAGATTGCATACCTAGATCATATAAATTAGCATTCCCCTGCACCAACAATATTGAAGAATATGAGGCTTTAACCATAGGCCTCAGAATAGCAGTGCAGTGGCACATCATGGCCCTCAGAGTATACAGAGACTCCCAGTTGATAATAAATCAAGTGAATGGTGAATACCAAACTAAGGATGATAAGCTCATTCCATACAAGAAATTGGTGGACTCTCAAAGAATCCTTCATCGAGATCAAATTTGAGCAAATTACTAGAGCAAACAACAGAGCTGTAGACACCATGGAAAAAACTGGATCCTTACTGGAAATCCCCCGCAACGTCCTAAAACATGAATTCTTGGTAGAGCAGCTTCTCGTGCCCACATTCAAGGTACCCGAGTCAGAATTTGTGTGTGAAATTGTTGGTCCTGGAGATCCCTAATACCATGACATTTATACCTACCTACGAATAGGTGTCTTACCTGTTGACTTACCCTCAAGCTTAAAAATAAATTTTATTAAAAAATCTTGTAGGTTTGTCATCTTAGGAAATACCTTATACAATAAAAGCATAGAGGGAACCTTATTATGCTAGCTTAATACTAAAAAATCCTTGACTGCTTTAACTGAGGTGCTCAACGAGATTTGTGGTTTGCACTCGAGTGGAATGACCCTGGCCAAGAAACTACTGAGGATGGGTTATTATTGGCCCACTATGGAGAAAGAGGCACATGACTATGTTAGAAGGTATCTACAATGTCAACAACATGGGGACCTCATCCATGCTCTAGCTCAAGAGCTCCATCCTATTGTTACACCATGGCCCTTCTCACAGCGGGGGCTCGATCTCATCAAAAAAACACTTCCACTTCATCTAATGGCCATAAGTTCATCATAACCGCCACTGAGTACTTTACCAAGTGGGTCGAAGCCATACCAATGACCTACATAATAGCGAAGTAGATATCAAAGTTCATCCTGAACTATCTCATATGTCGATATGGCGTTCCCCAAGCTATTATCTCTGATAATGGGACACCATTCAAAAATTAGGATGTCCATGACCTTTGCAAAAAATTCAAAATCCAACATTGCTTCTCCACCCCATATTATCCCCAAGGAAATGGCCAAGCAAAAGCCACAAATTTAACCATTTTGAAAATCCTCAAGAAAATAGTCAATGACATAGGTCGTGACTGGCATCTGCAGCTAAATCCCACCCTCTAGGCCTATTGAACTAGCATCTGCACACCCACTGGCACCACCCCATTCTCCCTATTCTATAGATCAGAAGCCATACTGCCCGTTGAGATCAAGCTCCCGTCACTAAGAATATCACTACAAAACCTCATCATGATGAAGAATACCGAGTATCAAGATTGAATGAGCTAGATCTACTAGATGAGCAGTGTATAGATGCTTTAAATAATTTGCAAGTCTATTAGAACAAACTCAAGAAGAGCTATAACAAGAAAATCAGAAGCAGTACTTTCCAAGTTGGAGAACTGGTACTAAAGGAGAATCAAAAGAACGTCCCAAATCCAAACAATAAAGAAAAATTTGAACCCAATTGGTTGGGATCATTTTATATCACAACAAGTTATAAGTCAAGGGAATATCAGTTATCAACACCCAAAGGGTAACCTCTGTAGGAGCTCATGAATAGCTCCCATCTCAGAAAGTTTTATGCCTAATCTTTCAAGGTATAGAACCGAAAAATCCAAAAAAAATAGAAAATGTCCTGAAAAATGGTTACTTTGGTGAAAACTTGGCAAACGTGCATCTTGGTGACAACAAAAAAAAAGAAAAAATCAAAAAGTCTAAAAAAAATTAGAAAAATGATAAAAAACAATAAAGAGAAAAATCATCCTCTAGTGAAAACCACTTCGGTGGCACTTTGGGCAAGTACCCTGGTGGAAAGCTGGAAAATAGGTGCCTTGTGTAAATAAACACTTTCTATCCACCAAGATCTTTATGACTTGTTCTGCATCATTCATCCATTACGTTTCCATCATCCATTGCATTCAGATCTCCATCCATCAACCATCCATTTGACATTTGCATCATAACTTGGTCCTGTGTTCATATCATAATCCCTCCTAGTACTACTCGGCCCATCCTCAAGGTTAGTTTGTCCTACCTTTATCGGAGTAGTCTATTTCATCACATTGGGGCATGTTCTCATCAGATCGGATTCGTGTATATTCTTGAAGTCTTAAAATTAGAAAATCCCAAAACATTCAAAACATATCAAAATCTAAAAATAGGTCAAAAGTTTAGTCAAAAAATCAAAAAATAGAGTCGTCAGTCAAACTACGAGTCCTTGAGCTTTGAACGTAGGCAAGGTTGATCTTTGATCATCCCCTGAGACACTTAGGTTAGTCCTTTAGGAGTCCATCATAATAAACTGACATTTCATCATGTATATCTTCATCTATAAATCAATCAAGTCGTCAGTTGAACTACGTGGTCTTTGCGTGTATAACATAGGCAAGGCTAATATGTTGATTAGCCCCTAGAGGCCCCTAGGATAGGTCTTTAGGTTAGTCTCTTGGTCAAAATCTTGTAAAACCCCAAAACATTTGAAAAATAAAAAATCAAAACATTTGAAAAATCTCAAAAAATATCAAAAACAACCTCAAAACAACTCAAAAAACTCCAAAAACATCCAAATATTTGAAAAAATCCATCTGCCTCATCTCGCTTTCAGCTGCAATAAACATCACTCATAATAAATGATCATCATCCTCAACCTTTGGTAAAACAATTAGAAACAAGTCTAGTAGGTGAAAAGTAAAAACTCAAAACGTCAAGTCTCAGGTTTAGGTCAGTACGTAAACAAGTTATTCAACTTTTTGTGTTGATAGCCTATCATCCAATTAGTCCCACATCAATCATCTGATAACATCATGTCCTAGGATGTATCCTTCCTACAATGGGCATTATTTATCAAAAGAACACTTTGGATAAACAAAATGATGTGTCGCCATCCACTAACATGTCCTAGGATGTATCCTTCCTACAATGGGCATTATTTTTTGGCAATAGTTTCGGTTCTTATCCTTAAAAAAAATTTCCTTTGGTTATTAGTATTGAAGAATATTAGCTTGTTTGTTTACTTTATCTTTTCTTTTGACTTATCTCTTTGTGCTCATTCCAATAACCTCTCAATGATGTCCAAACAAAAGGATTTAGAGAGATAGGAATGGGGCAATGATCATTATCTTTTTATCTGTTGTGCTTGTTGAATGTTCTTGTAATATAACCTCGGTCATGCATGCTTTATTTGGGCATAGCAAGGGTCTTTTAGGTGCCTTGTTGACCACATAAGAAGGCTTTCTTTTCTATGTTTTGGTGTTAGATGTTTAAAATACTTGAACTGCATTTTAAATGAGGTTTCATATGTCAAATGTGAACAAAAATACTCCTATCTATTTGTCGATTCAAAGTCCATCACACTAAGTACAATGTCATCTTGGTTATTTATACCTTGATGCATCATGCTTATGTGTGTTATCAAACATAAGGTAAGTGACCCTTTTAAAATCCCAATCCTTGATAAGCAAATCATCCATTTATCATCATCATCTCTCATAAAGTTGTCATGTTGGATCCTCTTGTCATCATCTCATTTCTCATTTCTTCTTTTCCGCACTAACATCATGCCAGGATAGTTAATCATCATCACCAATTCATCCATCTTGCATCCAAAAACCATTAAAATAATGTATATCACATCATATCATATAAGAAACACCGATCATCTCACATGCATGTTCATCATCATAATATAGATCTGCTAGTCTAAGCATCTCATAAATCATACATTTGCATAAAACATCCATTAAATAATCATAGAGGCATCATCACATCATATCATCATTTAAGTTGTTTAGGGTAATATAGATTGGTTATTCTAAGCATCTTAAAACCATCTCATTTGCATCATCATCACAACCATCCATAGGTCCATCTTGAACCTCTTTATCATGAGATCGACCCTCAAATCAAATCTTTTCACTCAATCTCTCGAGGGGGCAATGTACTAGTGTACTTTCCACTAGGGCATCCAAAAAAATTAGAATTTTTTTGAATTTTTGATCACAGCAAGTTTATTATTTGAACCAACACAACAAGTACATTGCTTCAAAGAGGGGCAAAATGTAGACATGCAAAATTAGCATATTACATTTAATCAAGTCCATTCATTAAATAAATCAAGCTTATTTGATTTATCTCTAAGGTCCTCCATTTAAATTAAATAAAAACTATCATTATTCCCCTTAGCTAAATAAATCAAAATATTTATTTAACTAAATCTTTATCATTTTCCATCTCCTTTTTTATTTAGTTTAATCCATAAATCTAAAGCAAAAAGGTCAAATCACCTAATCCTCTCTTAAATTAACTAAATCAAGATTAAATCTAATCTTAATGCAAGTCCCATCCTCTAGCTTTTCCCACTTACGCAAATAAATCAATTAATTCATTTATTAAATCCTCATTTTTCCCTCAACAAGGCATCTTTGGAGAATATTCCCTCAAGTTTGAATTCAAATCAAGTTGATTTTTCCCTTCCAACATAGAATTAATTCTCCTCTTACATGTCCCCCACTTGGAATTTAAGCCCCTTTTTCTCCCTCTAACAAGCCAAATTTCAAATTTGAAAAGGCCACCTAATGTCATTTATTGGCACATTGACCAAAACTTGGACATCCTCCATCCATTCACATGTTGAGAAGTGGTATCTTTCCATTTGTTGATTCTTAGTCCCACATTTCTCTCTTTTGTGCATTCTTCCAACTTGACATTCTATAAATAAGAGGTCTTATTCCTCATTTTATCATCCACAACTTGAGTAAACTTACTATACTCAAATTCATAGTAATCTTCATCCATCTCATTGAATTTTATAGCTAGGTTATGCAAATTTCATCTTGGAGCACTCATCAATCTTCAACAAAGTGGATCACAATCTTCATCAAATCATCAAAGCTTGAATTGGAGTTGGGAAAGGGCCAATTTTCACATCAAATTGGCACCAATTCCCTCAAGAGATTAAGAGTTTGCTTTGTATTAGAATAGGATTTGATATCTTTGTTTTAAGTTTGTTGTGTTCTTCATCTCATTCATTTTCTTTTGCATTCAAATGGATTTTTTGAGGAATCATGGTTCTAATCTTGCATTTGATCTAATCTATTGATTGTTTGTTGTGTTTGTGCAAGTTGGGCATCTTGGTTCACAGTTTCAATAGTTTCTAATTGTGAGATTATTTGATTTTTCCTTTTAGGATTGAGGAAAACTTTACCTTTCCTATGAATCACTAATGTATAAGTATGTAAAACCTGAGTTGTGCATGGAGAATCTTGTTTATTCAATTAGATTGTAAGTCCAAACATTAGTAAAGGCTATGAAAATAAGCATTTGGTGCATCACCTTTTAGTTTAGGATTCATTTTCATGTTATCCTTCTCTCTTTTCTCAGCAAGCATCATTAGTTTACTTAGTTTAGATGATAAATCTAAGGAAACCAACCCTCTCTAGAGATTGATCTCCATGATCTGAGCCCACACGTAGGGAGATCATCCCATGTTTCACGAGGTGGCTGAGTGTTTAATTTCATCATCTCAGCAAAGGGTGCACACTTTTGTGACAAAAGTTTTTGGCATGCTCGGTGGGACTATTTGAACTATCTCAGTTCAAAAGTAGTCCTTTTTATTGTTGATAATTGGTGTGTATATCAATATTTTTTTCCTTTGGAGGTAAAATATTCACACACCTAGCAACTCCAAGTTTGATATACTTGTTTCAAGAATATTAGTGCTAGTATGTACTTCAAGTTTTAGAGAAATTAGTCTTCATTACTCTTATTTTTAAGTATTTCAATGAATTTCTAACTTGTTTAGATTCTGTACCATGTATCCATTTCATGAAGATAAGTTTTACCATCCTCCATTTCATGAAAGTGCAGCTCATATACCTTCTTATCAGCCATACCAATATTTTCATACTATTGGTTTCATTCCAAATGACCCTATAACAAAAATTCATCAACATACTCATAATGTTTTCCACCCACCTAACCCTTCTCAATCTTCTTGGCAACCTTTTAATTATTCCCAAGAATTTATTTCTATGCCAAACTAACATGGTTGCTTTCCTATCTAGCTCCAAAATACTAACAATATGGAGATTAGTGACATTAAGAGAATATTTATAGACTTCAATAATTCATTGGATGATATCAAGAGACAACAAGAATTTAACTTGCAATAGGAGGAGTTGGCTTACCATGCATATCAATACTAGCAGGATATGGATATACAGAGGAAGCAGTATGGAGAGTCTCTCGCAAAAGATATTTTTTGCAAAAAAAGAGTAGATGAATCTTTTGCTTACTCAAGTACAAAGGTTAGAAGACCAATCAACTTCTTACATTCCAAATCAGCCTATGAAGGAATAGCTTCCCAAGTTTCAAGCAAGGTATGCCTTTTAAGTCTTCAAATCAATCTTTTAAGTTTGAAATTGTAAGTTTTAGGGACCTACATCCTTTTCAAGAGCCTAGTATCCCTCAAGAACAACCTTCTCCAAAATGTGTACTTCCTCAAAAAACCCAACAAGACCTTTATAATCAACCTTCTTGTCCTATCACCATTCACCTTTGTAAAAATGGTCCCATTGTCTACCAAGATAGCTAGTTTAGTGAACAAGAGGAGGAGGTTTTGGGGGAAGAAAAAGAGAGTTCTTTTGTTGTTGACATCCTTGGACATGAGGTAGAAGAGGAAAAATCAAACTTTTTGTAAGGGAATAAAGAGAATGGTTAGTTAGGACAACAAAGTACAAATCTTGAAAGAGGTGATGAAAATGAAAAATTGAGTTTCTCATTTGATAAACTTCCTTGTTTTTTTTATGAGGATGAAGAGAGTATGCAAGTTTCAATGTCATCACAAGTTTTAGAGTAGACAGAGGATGCAAATGAGCATGAGAAGATGTTGGTTTATGAAGAAGCACGTGAAAATAACCTTGTTTTGTAAGACAAAAATGAAGTTGACACACACAAGGAGAGCTTTCATGAGGTCAAAATCAGTCCTCTTATACATAAAAGCAATGAAGAGGTTGAAGAAAATATTTTTTGGGATAATTTGGAGGAATTTTGTTCAAATATAGATGTCAAGTCAACATTAATGGAAGAGAGAAAACATGAACAACAACAAAAGGAAAAAATCTCTATGTTTTTTCCAAAACAATCACATGAGGTGGTTTTCATAAGTCAACAAAATGATCAAGAAGTAGCTCACAAGTAAGAAACCAGGAAGGATACCTCTAAGTTTTTCCTTTCAATAGGTGTCTTATCAGGCATTTAGCTAGAATGGAGGCCACCAAAGTTCCACAAGTCATGCTTGTACCCAAGCATGAAGTTGCTATTGAAGAAGAATGCATTCAACTTACCCAAGCACTTCAAAAAATTAGTATACACGATCAATATGAAGAGGTAAGTAAGTTTACTTTCATCCTCCAAGAGTTATTGCAATAGCTAGTTAAGCATTTGTTAGTTCTCCACATACTCTTGGTCACTCATGGACATGTGAAAAATTGTAAATTCATGAGAAAGGGGAGTTACTTTACGGAACCAATCAATGGTTTTTATTGAGTGTCTTGTTGTTGGTTAGAGTAGGTTAGGATAGGTTTCCTTTCATGTTAATGAGTGTTAAAGCAGAATGTTTTAGGTGTTGTTTTCTCCAAGTGTTAAGGCATAGTCAATATAGGTTTTTAGTTAGCTTTTTGGAGGTGTTATTAGTTGTTATTAAGTCTATTTTAGTTTGTCCCATATTCTATTTGACTCCTATGTCCAATAGATATTCAAGGCTACTGGTCTTATGGGTTTTAGCAGGAAAAACATTCGCATAAATCGCCAAGAATGTTATTCTATTTTACTCCTTTGGTAAAAATAGCCCTTTTACAAATTTGGTCATATTATTGAAAAGTTTGTAGTAATGTTTCAAAAGCTTGAAAAGGTTTAAGTGTTAAAATAGATCCTTAGTAGGGGTCAAGATCACAAACACTTAGAGGGAAGTCTCACATTAAAAGTTTGAGTTTTGACTAGGTCATCATGTTTTAGGGTTTTTGTCTAGTTATTTTTCCTTCACATTTTCAACAAGCTTTAATGGCGTCCAGGAAGTTAACAAACAACATGTAAGCCTTCAAATTCATCAAAATTATTTTAGAAGACTTGAACAATATGGTCTTCAGCTCATGCAAGAGCATGAAAGGATAGCACATGGAGCTCATCTCTTGAAAAAAGGCATATATGTTGAGATTAATAAAGCACCTTCTTGGTGAGCTACATATTATGAAAGACAAAAACCATACAGGTGTTATTTACCTTGAACATGATAGCTATATTAAAAAAAATCAATTCATGCCAGGTTATTCTCAAATGCATTTTTCTATTTTATTGCTTAAATAGATCATCACCATGCTTAGATAGAGATAAAGCTAGATGTTTACCATTATTTCAAAAGCTTGCAAGAATGAATTAAGAGTGTAGTATGCAAAATTACATGTTTTGATGAAAACAGAAAATCTAGAGACTGAAAATATCATGCCAGATTGATATTGCTAAAGAAAGACAAGAATTTGAGGGAACTAGATAATGGACAGTGCAAGAATCCTCAATCAAATTATTCTTGATGTTTCAAGTTTTTTTGACAACATAGTGACATGAATGGCATTCTTTTTAAGGTCACAAAAATAACTATATATGACAGTGATAAGATACTTGTAGATGCCATGAAGAGAATGGCAGTCTCAATGCAGTGACAAGATTTTTTGGAGGAGGTCCTTTAAGGTAGAGTTATCTGAAAGTAGCATAGAGGAAGTAAGGGTTTTATACGGAAATAAGAACCTTCTTAAATAGTTACAAGGACAGTCTTGAAGATCTCAAGGGATATTCTTAGAAGATAGCAATGTGGTAAGGAATTTTTTAGAAAGTCTATAGGGGAAGTCACTTCAAGGGAAAGATATTAAATGAAACATGGTGAATTAAAGACCATGCAAAAGATAGTAGGCCATAATTTTCAAGACAAGAAAAAAAATGATAATAAGGAAATGACTGAAAAAGACAGCTTGTCAAAGGTGTTTGAGATAGGAGTATTGTGCAGGATATTATACTTTTGTATGGATGCATTAGTTATTTTATGAAAGATTGAGTTTCTCTCAAAACATGTCAAAGAAAATAGAGAGATTTATTGCAAGGTCAGTTTGTGGAATCTAGAAACTTTGTGGCACATCAAGCATAATGACAAGGAGTTCTTATCTCCAAATAGCTGCAAGTTTTGGAAAGTGCAATGCAAGCATATCACTTTTTTTACCATCCTCATTATCATGCCTTAACCTCTAGACATGAGGCTATTGATCAAATAGAATTGGATGGCATCCTATATTCATACATAGAATATTCTAATGGGACTAGTCAAGGAGGCACTATGGTAGTGAGGCATGAAGGTAAAAATAAAGAAAGATTGGAAGACATTATGGATAGAAGGGAAAGGCCTAAAAAGTCCTAGTGATATGAATAGCAACAAGATGACTTATGATATGCTAGTATATAGTGATGATTCTTGAAGAAAATGCTATCAAAATGGTGATAAAGATGCCATAAGAGAAAAGGGTAGGAAATGGAGGTTTGTTTACCTAATGATTATGAAAAGAAAGCTAGCTAATTCTCACATGAAACTTATGACAATAATTTTTTCCTCAACTAAAGTGAAGAGAGGTTTGTGTATGATGAAGGGAGCCTTGTCTAGGCTGTGATAGTATTTCAAATTTTATAACTCACCATGTTGGTAATTGACAATGTATTGATATTTTTAGGAAGGATAGCACATAATTTCAAGGTGAACACAATAGTGTTCATAGTTTAATACATAAGGTGGTAGTGGGCATGAGAAAGGATCGTGATTAACACAGTATAGGCATGAGGTTTTTCTAGGGATGAATACAATCACAAATGTTGCCAAGTATTAGGGAAAAAAGGCATGATATTTAGTAACAATGTCATGAGCAATTTGATTATAATATTTTCAAAGTATGGATTAGTGTTCCAAGATAGTCATAGCAGTCCCATTACTCTCGGAAGATTATGTACTTCAACCATGAATGTTTCTAAGAAGTAGAAATGTGGAAGGTTTATGTGTCTAAGAGGGTGAATTTTATAAAAAAATTGTCACAATGGAAAGAAGAGAGAATTAATGCCAAAGACATGTATTGGAAAGATGCCCATAGTGTGTGTAGGGACAGTCACATTATCTTTAGTCATAATGACCTGATTTTGAAGCTTCATTATTTCAAGGAAAGAAAACCAATGAAAACCAATGAGATGGACAACTTAATCTTGAAAGACAAATTCAAAAGTTAGACTTTTAGTATTTTGTTGTATGAAGAACATGAATAAGCATGACAAGCTTAACATGATCATATCACATTCATGTCAATATGTTGATAACAGTCATAAAATACACTAGGAGGACATTCTGCAAAGTCTACTACAAAGGAAAGTAACCAAAGGAAAAGACAAGGTAGATTAATAAGACCAATAGCTTATAGTTGCAAGTTTTGAAAGATAGTGAAGATCAACCAAATGAAGTTTGATGGTCTTTCAAAGCATGACATTATAAGAAGACAATCATGGGACTGTCATGAGGAAAGAAGTTTCATGCAACTTCATTCATTATGTTGTGGATCATTATGATGATGTTTATGCTTGTGATGATGAAAAGAGTGTAGAAATCTTTATAGTGACAATCACATTGTCATTGTTGATTTGAAACCCTTGGGCCTCAATGGTACATAACAGACTCTAATATTGCAAATTTCCAAAGGACATAAAAGATAGAGCAAAAGATGAACAGTGCCTAGGTCTAATAGGAATATTAAATGAAAATATATAGTGGATAGGCTTGATTAAAGTAGTTTTAGTAGTATAGTTGACGCAAATAGTCTTTTGATGGTGTATACAAGCTTAACAGTACAAGCGTGGGGTAGAGGGTTGCAGCAGTTGGATAGTGATCCTCAAACCAAAAGGCATGATAATGTGATGAGTCTTATATGGTGAGAAGAATAGAAGGTAAGTGGTCAACCTATAGTGATAGTTTGTAGTATCATGATAGAGAGATTCTACAGTGAGGACAACCTATAGAGAGATCAACAACATAAGACAAGTTTCAATGTATTAACCTTGAAAGAATATCTTTGTAATGCCCTCCTCAAGTTTAAGCAAATAAAATACTACAAAGTAACTAAATAGGAGAAGTAATTAAATAGAATAATTAAAGATAAACTACTTAATTTAAAAATTGTCTAATGTTATGGATTTAATATCAATAATGATGAAGTCTTGCACACTCCAAAATAATATTTTTCAAGTTAGATAATTTGTCTACTAATCTAACAATTAAATTTATAGGATGGAATTGTTATCACGTGGGACCATCAACCCTCGTCGGTACCCCTTAAGCCTCTTTGATGTCACCCTCACTAACAACTTAGGCTTTTAGTGTAGTGGCAGTCAGTCTGTGTTAACAAAATTGGTGACTCTACTAAGAAGGGTTTGACTCCCACTCTTGACACTCTTTTTGTCTTGCAATTGACTATGTTTGTCGACCTCTCGACTGGGGGGTAAACTATTTTCATGTGGGACCCTCAACCCTCGTTGATACCCCTTAAACCTCTCTGATGTCTCCCTCATCGACAACTTAGGCATAATGGCAGTCAGTCTGTGTTAATAGGAATGATAATAATAATAATAAAAATAATAATGATAATGTCACTAAGAAATTTTGTAATCATTACTTTATGATGATTCTAATAATGTATACACCCAATCTTAACACAAATAAAACAAATGACTATTCATTTAAAAAAATTAAACATTAGTGTTCTAAATTTACATTAATTTTCAACATCATTTGTATTCATTTAAACTACACATGAACATGGAACATGATTTGATAAGGTTAGTATTAAATATTCACAATAACATTAAGTTAACCCCCAAAATATATTATTTTACCATTAAATAAGAATAAAATAGGACATCTAAAATTGTTTTTGATTAGAGGTAAAATATGGGTTTTGAAGGGGCCTAGAACCCTTTACATCAAAAAGCAGCTAAAATAAATGATAACAACATTAAGCCAAAAAAATAGCCCAACAACAGTGATCCATCAGCAAAAAGTCAACCAAAAAGGAGGATCCCACCAACAACACTACATGCTTTTCATAATATCCGCTGCCTCCATGTCACTAGCCCACAACCTTTTGTGCATCATCAAAAACATTAGAAATTTCCTTCCCAGAAGCCCCAACCTGAGCTTTAGTTTTGTTCCTAGTCCTAGCTCTAGGTCCATCCATATTTACCTCTAAAATCAAAACAATACCTTTCTCACCACCCTTCCCAGCAACACCTTCCTCCTCCATCAGCTTACCAGTAGCAATAACCTCTTCAACATGGGTAGTATCTTAACGCTTCTTAGCACTAACCACAGGAGAAGTAACAATAGTCGAATCATATTTACTAACAGATTTATGCACCTCCCCTCCTCTCATCACAATATCCTAGATTTTCACCATTCTTAAGGGTGATGATTCTTCCTTCAATATTTTGTTTCATTTTGAGGGTTTCCTCTGTAACAGTGTCTGCCATAGTATTTAAGGAGTCAACAACTCATCTATTTGATTCTAGATAGAGGAACCCTCAGCCTTACTAGCCACTCCCCTGACTTTGACATTAGTTTTATTGAGTTCATGAAAAAACTATTTAAAAAGCTTAAATAAGACAATGGAACCCTCACGAGCAGTTCCAAGAATATCAAACAAATCTTCTCTATTAATATTAAAAACCCCTTTCCCTAGAGCATCTTCCTCCTCAGAGGAACTAACCCTATCCTAACCAACAGGGGTGTGCTTACCTTTTTCAATAGCAACTAGAGACTTAAGTTTGCAGATGGAGTTCTCAATTTCCTCCACCACTACCTTTCTCTTCTTAATCCTCTCCAAATCCACATCCTAGGTTTCCATAGCAACAACATCCCTAGACTTACCTTTCAGCTACATAACTGGCTTGACACTTAGGGAATCATCAACAAAGAGGCCGCCTGCAATAGTGAGAGGAAGGTCCTTCTCTAGAATTTGGCTCACAGTCCTCAAAACCCATTTCTTCTTGCTTCCTTCCACCAAATCCTTCTTTTTCTTGGCAAAAAAAATTGTTAGTGAAGGTAAAATCAAGATTACATAAAGGTTGAGATGTGTAATAGAATCACATACTAAAGATGCATCGTAAGTGGTGAATCTACCTCAATCTATTTACCTTTCCAAGTGAGCTATTTAATGCCTAATCATTATAAATGAAGGCAATAATTTAAACAATACTTTAAACCAATATTACAAGTATAAACCTACAAGAAATAAGCTAACAAGAAATATACCATCCAATATTGAACACACTAATGTTATAGGACTAATAACTCAACAACGTGAGATTGATTATGTATATTTCTAGTATACACACACAACTAAACATATACACATAATTCATGACTATTTATTTTGTTAACATTTGTTTTTTATTAGTGATAAACAGGTTTTGTAGGGACCAAAAAACCCTTACATACCATTTTTTAGGGAACCAGAAACCCCAACTAAAACAAAGAAAGTTGCAGAAAGAAAGGAACACAAAAAATCAACAGCCCAACATTAGTAGTCTACCAAAAAATACACACGACAAAAAAAACTACAGAGAAACAGCTTTGAAGGGGCCAAAAACCCTTTTACAGCCAGGAATTCATATGGACCTTATACCCAAACATTTGAAAGGTACTTCTTGAGTTATCCAGGAACTAAACAAAGCTTGCAACATATGTTCCACATTAAACCAACTAGGGCTACCAAAGCACCCTTCAAGAACCATCTTTTCTCCCAAACTCCCTACCTTAATAAGAGAGCAACTATGAAAAACAAGGAATGAGAGCATAGCAAAAATCTGAGAAGCATCACCAACCAAGCAGCACTAGACCATCTGATCTGCCATCTCACACTCCACCTTTATAGGAGAGAGCTCCCCTCTATAGTAGAGGATAATATGGGAAACCTTCCCAATGAAGCCACTACACTCCACCTCGCACAAAATCCACCTCAGTAAGAGCTCATAAGAGAGGAAAGAACATTTTTCCATCCCTACAACCACCAACTCCATCTCCATAGGAGCGGTTTTCACCTTAAAAGAAGACACAAACTATAAAACATGGTAAAAGAAAGTGACGGTAGGAGGAAATTCCTTAACATCCTTAAGAACCATAGGAACTAGGTGCAATACCCAATAGGTAAAAAGTAACCCATCCAGTAGCAACAAGAGAGAATACACCTGAGCAATAACCATAATACCCAACTGGGACACCTCAGCAATAACTTCAAAACCCAACCCCCACATCAGGAAAAACTTTGAAACCCAACCGGGGTATAGAAAAAACCCAACCAACAAGACAAGGCCCAAAGTCCAGAAGAAAGAGAAGCTAGAAGGATTCAATAGGCATAAGTAAAACTTCAAAACAAAGGCTTTGAACCCCACTAGAAGAATGAACATCATAAACCACCTGGGGATCAAGAGGAACAACAACAACCTCAACAAAGAGGACCAAAAGACATTCAGCCATAGAGAGCATGGCCACAAAAAAAACAACAAAAGGAAACACAAGCCAAAATACCACCAAGAGTAGAGGCCCAGACCCAGAGTGAGCGGGAACAACCAAGCCCCAAAAGGAAAGGGGTCCCCAAACAAGATGGAAACAAAGAGAAGGCCTAGCATAGAAAAACACCAAGCTACTCCAACATGCTGATCATAGCCAGAGATGGACCAAAAATCCACAAAACCACCCAGAGGGAGACACCACCATTCCACAGAGGAGGGACAAGAAGAACCCGATACACACCAAGATCTAAAACCTCTAGAAGAGAGCCACCAAAAAATAATGAGAAGAAGCAAAGGACAACCAAGAAACTAGAAGTAGAACAAGCCAACACGAGGAGCCCCCAAGCCCTCCTACTACGCCGAATAGGAGCAAAAATAAGCCTAATCTGCAACCGAACATCCCCGGAGAGGCCAAAACAAGAGAAAAAAGGGAAAAGAAAGCCTCACCGAGAGAGGGAGAAGGATAAAGCCTCTTCCATTCATGCCAAGAACAACAACCTCAAAACGACCCACGGGCAGAGGAAGGAGAGTAGGCACCACACCAGAGGAGGTCCTGACCTGGCCCCCACATAACACCAGACAGGAGGAAAGGAAAGTCTCGCAATGTCCAGGAAAAAAGCACCAAAAAGGTGTCAGAACGTAAAGAACTAAACCCCCATGCCCATCATCATTGTCTGCATCCGCATCAACCTCACCTGTAGAATCTCCATTCAAACCCTTGCCGCAAGAGCAGTTCCCACTCGACGCCATTTACTACTTAGTTTGTTAACATTTATTAGTAACTATAATTTAATGGATTTAGAAGCTTTAAGGTTATAATTCACAAATTAAACCTTATTTTTTTACTTCATAACTCTACCCAAATTATTATTCTTCTTACAACAATTCTTAGGTGATTTCAATTACCAACTTTCCTTACTATACCTAGACTCTTCTATGATAAGTTGTTTGAATCACTTTGATATAAATTAAAATATTCTTATTCTTGGATAAAATGGAGATATTTTTCATCCACTAATAAACCAAATAAATAATTAAACTCTCTGACAAGAATACAATCCTAAAAATAAGATAATAAATAAAATCAACAATTTGGAACCAATATTTCTAAGCACTATAGAATTAAGGCTCTTAATGGATAATTGGAAACTAATTTTTTAAAACTAACTTAAGAATCAATGTAAGGGTTTTTTTTTCATTTTTCTATCTTTTTGATTGAATATTTCCTTTAGATATTTCTCTTTCCTTCATGATACTCTAACTTGGTTTCACTTAATTTGTTTTTATTTTCAATTTATTGTTTTAGTTTCAAAGTAGGGGATGGTACTATGTTAATCATAAATTCTATTTGGTTTACTGGGTTTCTATAATTTTTGGATATGTTTTAAAAATATTTTATTTTTAGAAACCCTTTAAATTTTATCATCTAAATATTTGTCTTTCATTGTGTGAACATATTTTTAATACTATTTTAGACAGATTTTTATTGTGAATAAGGATGTCAATGTTTTCTTAATAAATCATAATTGGTTATCTGGGTTAATACAATTTTTGAATATATTTTTTTGATTAATAGTAGAAAACTCCATTAAATTATAAGTTTCAATAACATCTTTATCAGTTTTTATGATCAAATATGTGAAACTACTTTAAACAGATTATTGTTTGGCATAGGGGCAGCAATATTGTTACCTCAACAAAACCAATCTATTTCTCTCTTGAAATCCATTGGCTAAAAGTCCCAAGATATTATTTCTTATTCAACACATGTACCTGAAATACAAATATACACAAAGAAGAAAAATAATATGGGCCTATGGGCTCTCAACCCAACCATAGGATTGAGACTCAATCCACCCCCGAGCTAGGGTCACATAGCACTTCCACAAAATATTTTCCACATAGGATCCACAACCAAAGTGTAACATATAACATCCACATTACTAAAATTTCCACATTCAAGCCACTAATCACAAGGATTCTTAGACAATTTTACACTTTTACATACTTTGCATATCACAACATATTGCATTCATATTTCTTTATTTTAACACAAAAAGGGGTATAAATGAAATTAGACTAAGAAAGGTGGAAGACTCAACTAATGCAAACCCCAACACACTACTTGCAGCCAAACAAGAGATTCAACATCAAATTTCACATAGATTTTTTATAAGAAAGATCAATATGATAACAAACTCATTACAAATCTACAAAGATAGATAACTAAAAGGTTAGACCTCACCAAGAAAGTTTTCTATCCAACTTGTGGTAAAATATCTCCAAGAACTCTCTTCATTGATCATTCCTCTTCACAAACATGGCAAGAACTCAAAAATGAAGAATGAAAACAAAACATGAACTCAAGAACAATCCAAAAAGAAAAAGAGAGAAAAGCCCCTCCTCCACACAAATAGAGAGAATAAATGGAAGGGGAAAAGGCAACCTCCTTTTCTACTTCCCGACAACCCTTTCAAGTCCAATTTTCGTCACTTTTCGTAAGTGAGTAACTAGAGTGGATTCTAGACTTTATTAAAGGGGTTATATAGAATAAAAATACCCCTATCCCATAAATTTATCACCTAGGAAACTTTTTAAACAATTAAGACCACATAAGGAATTCATAAAACATAAAATAAGTGACCATAATAATAAAGTGACTCACAAGACTAATAAAATGACTCTCACATACAAACAACCCATACCACACAAAAAAAGATTAAATCACATGCCCATGAAAAGACCAATATTTCACAACGATACAATAAAGGAAGTAGCTATGTGACCCCCTTATCAACACTGGCCAGTTTTTACCTGTTTACTTGACCAAAAAAAGTGGTCAGTATTACTCATAATTAATAACAATTAAAAAAAATGACTTATGAATTAAAAATTCCAAGAATAATAATCTACTAGAAAATTAGATCCACTAATCTACAGAATAACACTCCTTACTTGTATGCTACCTGTTATAGAGTCAAGGAACAATTGAGTGAATACTATCTGTTATCAAAATATCACCATTGATGTCAATAGAATATTTAACTTATAATGCATACTACTATAAGTAACATTGAATATCAATAATTATCTTCTTAATCACACCCACACATATCTATAATATGTAATCACCTAACATAATATAATCAAATTAATATACATAATAATATTACCAATAATTGAGCATCTTGATCATTGCATATTAATGTAGAAAAAGAATGGAACTCATTTGACAATCACAAGAATTCACAACAACAGTTAGATAGGATTAATCAAGAATATGAACATCTTCATGGTGTAGCAACAACCATAACTCATGTTTATTACCCAACATAAAATAACATAGAATATAGCATATAAAACATCAATAACTAATAGGATCAACAAGGCACCAAGGGATAGGGTCTTACAATCTTGTACCCTCATAGGAGATTTGTGACTACTTCAACCTTCTTTTTTCACATGCCCTATGAACTTGTAGAAGAAGTTTCCAGCATTTGGGAGTTAAATGAGCATTCATAACCTTTTTTCAATACCATTTATGAGTAGTTGCAAGTATCTAGTCTTGTTTGGCAAGCTATGCAACTGGTTGAGAGCATATAGGAGGCAATTTTGACCAAGTTTAGAACATTTACAGTCATTTGGGAGCTATTTTAGGAGCCTTAATGGTAGATAAGGTCAAGACTTGACATTATCAACATTCTAAAACCTTTTTGGAGCAATTTAAGGGGTTGTAAAATAGGGTTTTGAGTTTTGGATGATCAACAAAACTTTGACCCAGGCAACTAAAGAAACACATGTTCCTATCATCTAGTAGCTATTGAATAGCATATAAACAAGCTTTAGGGGTAGTTTTAAGTTAGTTCTTTTCTCTCCAGTTTTATATTGTAACTCTCTTGAAGATTCTTTCAAGCTAGAGTAGCAAAAGAAACTCCATTTTTAGAGTTATTTGGCTATGTAATACTTCTTTTATCAATAAAAGACAAGAATTTTTCCTTCTCTAATCTATATTCTTGTGTGCAACTATAAATGATTGATTTTTTTTTGGGATCTAATATAAATCCTCAAGTTATGTCTCATTTCTTCATCACCTTTTTGTAGAGATATGCATACCTTGTGCAGGTCATAGATTATGGCATTAGTTTCAATAGTTTCTAGTTGTGAGAATACCTAATTTTTCCTTTTAGGATTGAGGAAAACTTTATCTTTCCTATGAATGACTGATGTATAAGTATATAAAAAATGAGTTGTGCATGAAGAAGCTTGTTCATTTTATTAGATTGTAAGTCCAAAAAGCAATAAAGGCTCTAAAAAATAAGTATTTGGTGCATCACCTTTTAGTTTAAGATTCATTTTAATGTTATCCTTCTCTCTTTTCTCAGCAAGCATCATTAGTTTACTTAGTTTACGTGATAAATCCAAGGGAACCAACCCTCTCTAGAGGTTGATCTCCATGATCTAAGCCCACACTCAAGGATATCATCCCATGTTTCATGAGGTGGCTAAGTGATTTCATCATCTCAACAAAGGGTGCACACTTCTGTGACAATGTTTTAGGTGTTATTTTCTCCAAGTGATAAGGCACAGTTAGTTTAGGCTTTTCTTTAGCTTTTTGGAGGTGTTTTTAGTTGTTATTAAGTATGTTTTGATTTTTTCCCATATTCTTTTTGACTCCTATGCCCAATGGATACGCAAGGTTACTGGTACTAGATGTTTTAGTAGGAAAAACTTTCACAAAGGTTGCCAAAAATGTTAGCCTATTGTAATTCTTAAAATTAAAATAGCATCAGTGTTGTTAAAAGTATTAAATCAAATGTAAATACTTGTTAGGTTCCAAAAAATGTAATGAAGAGGAAAAATTTAAGTGTAGCCTTTGAAAAGAGTAAAGTAAAATCAATCATGTATTAATGGAAGCATGAGTAGGTTTAGGGTTAGCTATTATGTTTCATTGAAAAGCTTCACCCACGTTGCAAAAAAAATACTCCAACTTGCTTAAAGAGAGATTGAGCACGTTGCATGAGGTTACACAACATTGAAAGAGTCATTATTTAATCCTTGGCATGGAAGTTACATATTATTGTCCTATATACCACGTAGCAGTAGAAAGCTGAGGTTCATAGATCTTGAAAAAAATCATCAAAACATGTCTATATGTCTCTATATGATGAGGAAGTGCACAAAAAATGGTCATTCATCTTGTCTATATGACAAGAAAGGACCTATTTTTGTTACAAGTTTTGATGAGGTAGTACATGTTCAAATAGATCTCATGAAACCATTGTAAATTTAGAGTCACCAAGAAGTTTCCAAAGATAGTTTCATGGTTGATTAAAATTTGAGATATACCCTTTGCAGTATAGAGGCACTATAGAGGTATTGCTGCAATAGTGAGCTATATCTCTATGGATAATTTACAAACATTTCTCTCTTGGATATAAAATATTGGCACATCCATGATAGTCTTGGTGTTTGGAATTTTATTAGTGATTACAGTTTGCTTTGTTGTAGTCATAGTTTCTGAAACAAAAGGCTGGTGGTTTTGAACAATCTATATTATTATGCAATCAAGAGTGTGCAAGGAAGAGATGGAAAAGTTAGATAGTCCATGGAAGTGTATAGTGGACATAAGGATGAGAAAGCAAATGTAGAATAGTCACCCAAAAGGTAAACATGGCAGTCCTTAAATAGGATACAATGGTCATAAAATGGAGAGAAATTGATGATGTTGATCAAATCTAGGATGTGAATTTGATTAAAAAGTTATTTTTCAAAGACACAAGACATCAGAAATGAAGTCCAACACCTACAAATTTCCACAAATATTCATTCAACATTAACTATTAGACCTAGATATTTTGTTGATTGTCTTGATATATAAGACAGTGCATGAGTACCATCTCATGGAGTCTTTAAAGACATTATGGGCTTGCAACCTAATAAAGTTATTGTGGAGGTGACAGTGAATGGCTAAAAGATAGTCATTCATGAGATTCCAAGGTTGTAGGTATACAGTAATTGATAGAAGATAGACTTTGCAGAATAAATGAGGACATAAAATATGTTTCAAGTCATATCAAAGTGTTGTGATTTACTAATTAATTTTGAAGGTTACTAATAAGATTAACCAAAGTGTGTAAAGCCCTAGGTATTATCTAATGGGAAGTCAGAACTAAGAAATCACAATTGTTGTTGTATGGTCCATTCTTCTTGTATCTATCTTCTCACTGCTATAGGTATGGATAGATCCCTTGACAATGAGAGTGACAAGATAAAATCCAGTGCAATGTGTAATTAATAGTTGTAGCTCTCTAGATGGTTGTTTTACATGAAAAGTACATTGTGTTTTTATTGAAGACCATTGAAAGGATACTGTAAAATTCATGAAGAAGGAATAAGGACGGGAAGGAGACATTTCCACTAGAATCTCAATCAATAATAAAGAAATGAATACCTTAAATACTAGTTAAAGATGTCATAAACAATGAGGCAACAACATGGTATGAAAGCACAGTGACATTTAGACAATTAGGGAAGCCATCTTGCAAGATCAAGATCCATTTTAAAGGAGAGTGCATGAAAAAAGGTGAACTCACTGGATGACATCTAGCAAGGTTCATTACTTTGTTATGGTTTTATTTGTTGGAAAGAGACAATAAGATGCTATGACTGTCTTGAAAAAGACTTTGTTGATAGGGAAATTAGGGGTCAACACTGTTATGTGTTACATCTCATCAATAGTCTAGATAATTGGTTTTGCTTCCAACATAGTGGCTTTATTATTATCACTTATTAGATCTGGATTGAATACATTGGGTACTATATTGATAACATGCCTAGAAGACAGTGAATGATGACAGTATGCAAGGAGATACCTTATGAGGGGTAGTCCTTATGACTATCATAGATATGATAGTCATTTTAAGGTTGTGCAAAAAGGGACAGTCTTAGTGCAGACACCGATGAAGTTTGTATTTACAATCCTTTATGAGGAAAATCACTAGAAAAATCAACCATCAAAGGGCACTCACTCATGCCATAAGGGACAAAAAACTACTAATGGAAGAGGATAGTGTTGGAATGGTAAAATAAAGCAAACCTTGTTACATTGGTGGTTGTCATTGCACCAAAAGATCAACGTGTTAATGCCCGATACAACTACCAAATTTATACCAGATCCACAATAGGCGATTAAGCCATGTCATGAACCTAAGTGCTACATTGCACAAGGAAGGAAAAGGGACACACCATCTTGCAACAATATCCCCCCTAGTGCAAGTGAGGGGTTCAAACCTATGACCTTGGATCTGATACTAATTGTTACATTGGTGGTTACCGTTGCACCAAAAGATCAACATGTAAATGCCCGATACAACCACCGGGTTTATACAAGATCCACAGGAGGTGGTTAAGCTATGTCATGAAACCAAGTTCTATATTACACAAGGAAGACCAAGGGACACACCATCTTGCAACAAACCTTATCACAAAGGATCAAGAATGACAATAGGAATGACAATCACTGAGGTATAGTTTATGAATTCAAGCAAGGAAATGCAAATCTTGTCATTGAACTTAAAATGTTTGTGATTTGAGCCAGTACAGTTTGGAAACCACTAGGAATCCTTGTCTAGGTTCAAGTGGTAGTCCTAACATCAAATGCTGCAAGCAAGATCATGAACTTGAAAGGGAAAATCAAAGGCATTAAATGGATATGAAGGTCAAAACTTCAAAAAAAAAAGAGGATAGTTAAAAGCATGGATAGTAAACCCTTATCTCATTCTGTGTAAAAAAATGAATGACTATTATAAGGTTTTCATGTAGCATGATAGAAAATATAGTTTTCTTCTGATTAAATATGAGGTTTCCAAGATCAACAAGTGGATGAAGAGCCCTGATGTGGTTGTCAAGTAGATACAATCTGTAGATACTTTATTTTTTCAAGGTTCTTTCATTGTCATAAAGAGACTGTAACAATCAACAATGCAAATCATTCAACATGGAGATCTTTCCTTTTATTTATTTCTTCAACAACTATAAAGGGTCACATGAGATCTATAAAGAGGGAGTGAATTTTTCCAAGACATTATGAGTTTCCACCATGATGCAGGAGCATCCGGGAAGATTGGAAATCAACAACAACCAAAAACAAGTTTGGTGTGGTTTAGGGTTCATGTAGCATCTCTCAGCTTTGGAAAGCTCTTAGTGTTCAAATTTTCTTAAAGTCAGTTTTGTCAGATTGTCATTTTAAAGCTCCGTAGGTAGTTTTCAAAAATTATTTCTAAAAAACTCATATGGAATGGAGTAAAATACTTTGGTAGGAGCATTTATGGAGGTGGTATGTGAAATATGCAAAAATAATTAAAGTCAATACATTTTTCAATTTGGGAGATTTTAATGCTGAAAGTTTGTTAAAAATTGTTAGAAAATTAAGAAAAGTTTAATATATCATGATTTTGGAAGGCTGGAGTAAAATCCTTTTGCTAGAGTCCATGGGGTACCATTCCAAGATTGCACGCCAATTTTTGTGTGAATCAAAGAACTTTCATTTTTTTTGCCTATCAAAGTACCAATTTGATCAATTTTATTATGGAAGGGTATTATGAGGGTCATGGAAATTAAGTATTGGTTTTTATTGCTTCATTAACTATTTATCTATATCATAAATAATATGGGGGGCATTTGGAATAGAAAAGAGGCAAAAAATCATGATTTTAGAGTTTTTAAAATGCCCAGAATAGAGAAAAACACCTATTGAGTAAAAGCAACATTTGGAGGAGTTTTTGAAAGTTTAAATGCCTCGTTTAAGGCTAAATAAATATAGTATATGCAAATCTATTCTTGGGGGGGGAGTTGGGAGCTTATTTTGGGCAATAGTTGATTATTTTCAATGTATTTTTTGGGGGTTTTTGAAGAAAAATGTGGGAAGAAGTTTGGGTGGAAGGAAAAAGAGAAGATATGCCTCTATAGAGGTATCATTGGGGTTTGGTGTTATAGGTTTGAGCAGCACTAGTGAATAAAAGATAAGACACTAGTGTGTGAGAGGAGAAGAGTGTTGGATATTGTGGTTGTGTTGTTGATATGTGGTTGTCATTGATGTCAACACTATTAGCATTGATTCATTAGAAGTTGTATATGTTGAGGATATTAAGAAAATTGTAATGAAATAAGTTGCAGGTTGTTAGTAGTGAAGTGAAGTTCAGTCTATCGGTCAGCTCTGTATGTTGATGATCAAAGGTTGTGGACTAAAGGGTTTTTCATTGAGTGTATCTAGTTTATCCACGTCGAGTTTTAGAGATCTGCATGAAGTTTTGATCAACTTTTAAAGATTTATATTTTGACAGTTTTTATGTTGCTTCAGTTGGTGTTCCTGATTGAAGATGATGTGATTTCAATTAGTTTAGTTGTTTCAGATGCTTCTTTTGTGATTCATGATGTTTGTGTATTTTTCTATATCGTTCTCTATCTGTGTTGCACGTCTGCATTGTTCGTTGTGCTCATGGTTGGTGATTTTCTCTTGTGTGTTCATATTTTTCATGTTCTTGGCTGACATGGTGTTTGTAGCATGTTGTGGATCTTTGAGGAGTAATTAATTGAATTTTTTTCAAGTTGGAAATGTTGTTTTGGGTCTTCACTAAGTTGTGTACAACATTGGTTGATTCGCATTGATAATTGTTGTTGATTTTGGGTCGACAGTTTATATTCATTTTATTATTTTGTTGAAGTTGACTTGAAGCAATGAAATTTCTTGTTGTGGATATATAAGACTGATTGTTTATTCGATTTGGTGGAATGTTCAGTGTACTTCTATGTGTGTATGTGAAAATAATGTTCTAAATCATTTGAAGGCAGAGCAGAGTGTGAAGAAGTGTGAAAAAGAGTGAAGAAGAGTGGAGAAGTGTTCATGTGCTTAACCAAAACTATGATCAGGCATTAGCAGATACTATTTTGTCAGTTCAAATCCCTACGTATGTAATTTGAATATTTTTGTAAGACAGTGTGTCTTCCTTTGGGTGGTTATCCTTGTTGTAATTGAGCAGTGAGCTCTAGGCAGTGTGCCTGAATGCATGTGCATTCCCCATTTCATTCTTAATACTTTTAATAGGGTATAATCTTGTGGACTAACCACTAGCGTGGTTTTTCCCCTAACATGGTTTCCATGTAAAAAATCTTGGTGTTATGTGTGTTTCTAATGTGTTGATGACTTATGCTTTCATTGTTATTAATTAGATATGAAGACAAAGTTAATAAGTTGAATAAGTTTTATTTTTTTTGTGACAACTGATTCACCCCCCTCTCAGTTATCTACCCTTGTGTTGCCAACAATTGGTATCAGAGCAGGTTCCTTGGAAGAATTTTAATAGCTTAAGGTGATCTAGGATGGTAAGTTACAAGAAGGATAATCTGAGATTTGATGAAACAAATTATTCCCTATGGAAGACTCGAATGGAGTGTCATTTGAGATGCATTGGTGAACCCTTTTGGAACATTACATGTAATAGGTATGTTAGTCCTCAATATGGTCCTACTACTACTACTGAGATTAGAGATGTTGAGTATAATATCAGGGCTAAGGAAGAATTGTTGAGTGCTTTGACTGATTCTGAAATGACTAATGTCATGGATCTGAAGACTGCTTATAAGATATGGAAAAAGTTGGAAACCTTGTATGAAGGTGATGCTAATGTGAAGATCGCTAAGTTGCAGAGTTTGAAAGGAAAATATGAAAGGTTGAGAATGGGTAATGATGAGAACATTACTACTTTCATGTAAATAGTAAATGAACTTGTATGTGGTATTAGATGTGCTGGTGGATAGATAGATGAATTAGAGATTGTTTCTAAAGTGCTTAGATCCCTGCCTGATTCATACAAAGTCAAAGCTAGTGCTATTGAAGAGCTCCAGACTGTAACAAATGTAACTAGAGATATGTTGGTTGGTAAGCTTACTACTTTTGAGTTGAGTGAATTTGGTGATGCCCTTCCTAAGGTCAAATCTGCATTTAAGGCTACTACTTCCGGTAGAGATAAACAAAGGTATGATCCAAGTGAGAGTTCATCTAGAAAGACATTCAAGTATGAGGATGAAATCAAAAAGATTGAAGAAGAAGAAAGAGAGCTAGAAGAGTTGGAAGCATTTATTTTCAAAATAGTTTCAAAAGGAAAAGGTAAGTATGAAGGAAAATTTCCACTTAAATGTTTTTCTTACAATAAGATAGGTCATTTTGCATCAAGGTGTCCAGAGAGAGCTCCTAAACCAAGATATAACAAGCCTAAATTTCAAAAGAAGTGTTACTATTCTGCTGATGAAGGTGTGACATATGAAGAATCTGATAAAGGTGATGATGAATGGGTATTTATTGCTATCAAGGAAAATAATCTTGTGTCTACTAAATCTGCTAGTTGTACAAATGTGGAGAAAGCCCTAGCTGCTCGAGTTGAAGAGAAAGATTAATGGGTGATTGATAGTGGATGTTCACATCATATGATAGGAGATAAAAGTAATTTTATGAGCTTGGAAAAGTATGATGGTGGTGTTGTGAGATTTGGTGATAATACAGTTGGTGTGATATGTGGCAGAGGATGCATTTCTCTCGATGGTAAGCATAATACTGATGATCCTATATGTGGAAGGCTTGAAGCATAATATTTTAAGTGTTGGTCAGATGGTTGATAAGGTATATAATATTTATTTCATGGATGGAAAGTGCATAATATTGAGCTCAAGAAATGTGATTGCATTAGGATGAAAAAAAAAGGTAATATCTTTCACTTGATTTCTGCTAGTAAAAGTTGTTTGATTGCTCAAGTTGATGAAAGTTGGCTATGGCATAGGAGAATGTGTCATTTTAACTTTGATAATATTTTCAAGATAAGTTCTACTAAGGTTGTGAGAGATCTACCCAAGTTGGTGAAACCTACTAATGCAATATGCAAGGAATGTCAGTTAGGGAAGCTAACTAGAATATCATTTTGAAGCAAACAACATTGTTCAAATAAATTGTTGGAGCTTGTGCATACTGATCTGTGTGGTCCCTCTAAGGTTAGAAGTTTAGAAGGTTACAGGTATTTCATGTTTCTTATTGATGATTATTCAAGAATGATGTGGGTTACTTTCTTAAGGGAGAAATCTGAAGCTTTGGAGAAGTTCAAGATCTTTAAGGCTATGGTTGAGACAAAGACAGGTCTGAAGTTTAAATGTCTGAGATTAGATAGAGGTGGTGATTTTACTTCCAGTGAATTTAATTATTTTTGTGAAGAACATGAAATAAAGAGACAATTATCTGCACCACAGACCCCTCAACAAAATGGAGTTGTGGAAAGGAAGAATAGAACAATTGAAGAAGCTGCTAGAATAATGATGTTGGAAGGAAATGTCCCTCATATATTCTAGAGAGAATTTGTGAGTATTGTTGTGTACACACTCAACTAGGTACAAATTAAAGGTGATACTGGTAAAAACCCTTTTGAGCTATGGACTGGTCATTAGCCTACTGTTAGATATTTCAAGATCTTTGGGAGAAAATTTTATATCAAAAGAGATGAAGATATACAAAATTTTGATGCTAGGAGTGATGAAGGTATCTTTCTGGGTTATTCTACTAAAAGCAAGGCCTACCAGTATTGCAATAAATTATTGAGGAAAATGGTTGAAAGTGCAAATTTCAAGGTTGATGAAGACTTAGGTACACCCTCTAGAACCTATGGATATGATTCTGATGATGAGGATGATAGTACAAACAAAGGAAAGAAAGTTTAGACTAAAAATCAAGTGCAAACCATTCCGGTGGATCAGGAAAATCAAGAGGAAGGAGAAACTAGTGGAAGTGTAGAAGAAAGAACACAAGAGCCTGAAGTTGAAGAAAAACCTAAGAAGACTCTGAGGTATGTAAGATTGAATCATTCAGAAGATTAGATCATAGGTGATAAGAAAAAAGGTATCTAGACTAGGAGAAGAATTGCAGAAGAGTACAATTTAATTTCAAAAACTAAGCCTACTAGTGTGAATGAAGCATGTAAAGATGAGCATTGGGTTGAAGAATTGAAAGAGGAACTAAGCAGATTGAGAAAAATGATACATGGATTCTTGTTCCCAGACCTAAAGATAAAAATGTAATTGGAACTAAATGGATCTTTAGAAACAAATTGAATGAGCAAGGTGAAGTGGTCAAAAACAAAGCAAGACTGGTATGTAAAGGATATTCTCAAATGGAAGGAATTGATTTTGAAGAGACTTTTTCCCCTATTGCAAGAATTGAAGTTGTAAGATTATTTCTTGCTTATGTTGCTTATAGGAAGTACAAAGTTTATCAGATGGATGTCAAGTTAGCATTTCTCAATGGCGAATTGGAAGAAGTGTATGTTGAGAAACCTAATGGATTTCAGTTGACTGATAAGGAAGATATGGTGTGTCAGTTGAAGAAAGCATTGTATGGACTCAAGCAAGCTCCTAGAGCATGGTATGCTAGATTGAACAAGTATTTGTTGAAGCTTGGATTTAACAAAGGTACTACTGATAGTAATCTATATTTCAAGATTGATCATGATAAAGAGTTGATTGTTGAAGTCTTTGTTGATGATATCATTTTTGGAGGAGATGATGGTTTGTGCATGAATTTTGCTGATGAGATGCAGAGTGAATTTGAAATTTCAATGATTGGTGAGATGAAATTCTTTTTGGGATTGAAAATTACTTAGTTAGATAAAGGGATTTTTATATCTCAGTCCAAGTATGTGAAAGAATTGCTAAATAAGTTTGGTATGAAAGATTCAAAGCCAGTTGGTACACCCATGGTGACCAAATGCAAGTTGACAGCAAAAGATGATTCTCTAAAGGAAAATTTGACTAGATACAGATCAATGATTGGTGGATTGTTGTATTTAACTCAAACTAGGTCTAATATCATGAATGTTGTGTGTATTGTTGCAAGATTTCAAGCCGATCCTAAGGAATCTCACATGACTACTATGAAGAGAATTTTTAGATACTTGAAGGGAACAGTTGACCTTGGCCTATGGTATCCTAAAGATGATGATCTTACTTTGAGTGCCTTTACTGATTCTAATTGGGTAGGAGATGTGAATGATAGGAAAAGTACCAGTGGTGGAGCATTTTTCTTGGGAAAGAAATTGATTTCATGGTTATGTAAGAAACAAAATGCAATTTCCTTATCTATTGTAGAGGTAGAGTATATTGTTGTTGCTAATAATTATACTCAAATATTGTGAATGAAGCAGATGTTGAAGGATATTAGAGTGGTGTATGATGAAATGATAGCTATATTTTGTGATAACTAAAGTGATATTAACATTTCCAAGAATCTAGTGCTACATTTAAAGATAAAGCATATATCTATTAAGTTTCCCTTTTTGAGAGAGAAGGTAAGTGAAAAGTGTTGATGATGTTTTCTGCACAGCAACAACTCAGAAAAAATATAAAATCCTATCTCTCTTGAAAGGTAAATCTCTATCAGCAAACCTCAAGAGATAACCCCAAGGTCTCTGATGTCAGGTCTTGACAATGCATAAACAACTCAGTGATAAAATGTGAAAATGTTGGTAATCACAATGGGACCTTACTACAAGAAAAATACTGAATCTCAACTTATCAGATCTAACAATATGATGATACTTTAATTCAAAATCTAACTCAATGATAAAGAAATAACAAAATACCAGAGCTTTAAAGAGATTTATAAATCTAATACTACTCCTAATATTAACAATGAAAATTATAAACACTGAAATCGACCAATCCCTCAAAACTGATCTCTACTTGACCTAGATAAATCTACAATCTTATAGAAACAGTGCAATCTTCTAAGGTGTTAGGATTTTCAAATCATGAACATTCATTCAAACAACCCTATTGCAATTGAAATGAACAAATCCTCACAATCAAACTAAGAACAATGAATATGAAGTCTAGGCTAACTTTGCAAAGCAACTAACAATCAGTTGGTTGCAAAAAGTATGGACCAAGGGATTGTTGCGACATTCAAGTATCAAACCACAAACATTATTGAATCAAATCTAATCTAAATATCAACCTTCTTAAAGAAATTTTAAAGATGGAATAACAAGAACCATGCAATACAAGAGAATACAAGTATGGCACCAAATCACAATGTCATTTCTTGCATTCAAATTTTCCACTGTAGCAACAATTCCAGCTTTCTGTTACAATATTTTCTTGAGAATAACTACTTGCTAACTTGCCCTACTTGATTCACTTCTAACTATTTTGCTCTATTCTACTTCTATCTTGTAACCCTTACAAATGAGGTGAAATTCCAAATATATGGAATCCCCCCAAAAAAACCCATCAGCCTAGCAAGAATTTCGCAATATTAATTAGGCACCACCAGTCAGCCAAGAGAAAGTCAAAATGGAACAAAGGAATGCATTAAATGTGTGAACTACACCCAGGTCGGCACGGGAGTCCCAATGTAGCTTGGACTACTACCCTCCCCTTTGTCTTTATTTTGATCCAGCCTTTCATGGACTTTCAAGAGCACCCCATCCAAGTTGGCCACAGGTGGTAAAGGAAAAACCCTACGTCGTCTTTCAATTGATGCAATCTCCTCCCTTGATTATTTTACCGACCTATCCCAATCCACCTAATATGTTAGGTATTTGTCAATGACAGCAATGTATGTGGCTGCATCATCTAACTGATGCTTAGAAATGGAATCATCATTAGTTGGGGCATAAACATCATGCCACCACTTCCTCAACTGTTCCAAGCTCAAGTACTTGGGCGCGATCTCCCTTCTTCCCGTCATAATTTCAAATAAGGAAATGGACCCATTATAAACACCGGCTAGGGTATCATCAATTTTCCTCCTTTGTTTGTAAATCTTCTTCAACACTTTCTGTCTAATATGAAATGCCTCATACCACTCCCATGGTTCGCCAGCTTTGGAGGAAGGAAGAATTCCATCACTTACCAACTTATCCCGAGTATATTCCATGATAGTTCTAGTTTTTGACAGAAGGAGAACCATGTCTTCCTTATCTTGTGTCAACACTGCATTCAACCAATCAGTTTCCCTTGTAGCATCCTTCCCCATTGATAGAATCTCCTTAATGGCCTCATTAAGTCTAATCCACACCCCTTGCAGCCAACTCACTGTGGCAAGATTGGAAGCCTTCATCTTTTCAAGCTCGGTAATGGTCTCCTTAGGAAAAGGATTCGCAACAGAAATCGAGGGGT
The DNA here is from genome assembly GCA_007258455.2 of Sequoia sempervirens. NCBI lineage: Eukaryota > Viridiplantae > Streptophyta > Pinopsida > Cupressales > Cupressaceae > Sequoia > Sequoia sempervirens. Next base: position 262,454,157 of record VDFB02281492.1, read on the forward strand.
TAATGGATTGCAGGGGCTTCATTAATTCCTCCAAGCATTTCTTGATATTTTCATTCTCTTTCTTCAACTCATGCTTGGTCTTTATTTCCTTCCTCAACCTGCCCATGATGACTACACTAGAACCCTCATAATATTCAATATCCTATTCCATGGATGTAGGCCCAAGATTGAAAGTCTGAACATTATAATCCTTTCCAGCCACGTCATCTCTGTTTTTATCTAGAGCAGGGGTTGCAATGTGAACAACCCTCTCATAAGCTTCATCTCTTTCAATCCTCGAGATCACCCTAGCCTTCTTCTTACCTTTGTCTTTTCCAATCTTGGCTAGTAGTGCATCCCAATTCGGTGGACTATCTTCCACAACAACTTGTTTTCTCCTTATCTCCTCATCCAACCAACTAGGGACAGTGGATTCCAATTGCACCTCACTTTTTTTTTCCTCTTCTTGTTGACCTTTAGGTGTTTCCTCACTCACATTCTACTTCTTAGGAGTTTCATTTGTCTTACTTTCTTCCTCTTCAACATGCTCTTCCTCTTGTTCAGGTGATGGGACTTTTACTGTTTCTTCTTCACTTGGAGGGACTTCTTTAGTTCTAATAGCAGAATCTGCATATGCAACCAAAGGGGACTGCATTATCGTTTCATTTTTTTCCTCTACACTATGAAGATCACCCTCATGAAATTCTTCTCCCTCAATATCCGGATGGTCTTCAACATCCTCTGACTCGCTAGGTTTGCTTTGAGCTCCATGAGCAGAAGGCACATCATCATGCTGCTCCTCATGAGAAACCACCAAATGGAGATCTTCTTTAGGCACATTGTCCCTAGGAGGAGTCCTAGACCTCCTTGTATATACCTTGGACTTCTCCTCTGAACTTTCAACATTTACCACTGGTGGGGCAACTTCTTCCCCTCCAACCTTGGAGCTTTCCTTCTCTGACAATTTTATGATTCTTCTTCTCTTGGGCACCGGAAAATAAACTTCAGGACCCTGATTTTTAGTCTCTTTCTGCTCAGACTTCCTAGTCCTTGTCTTCTTCTTGGCCTTTGGCTTTCTCTATTTTTTTGCTTCCTAGGCCTCTATTTCTTGAACACCCTTTATCTTGATTTTGAAAGGAGAATCCAACTTACCCTTTCCCTTAGGATATTGCTTAGTAGATTCTTCAGAGGTGGAGTGGGGATCCAAATCTCCCATTAGCGCATAGGTGCATTGTACATCATTATTTTCCAGCTCCCATAGCTTATGCTTTAGCCACATCCTAGTGAATTTGATAACTGGATCCACTAGTTGTTTTAATTCTATCTTTTCCTCCTCCAACCAATCCACATCACCAATTGGTCTATCATTTATGGCCTCGTAAGCATGATCCTAGATCAGGTTTTCATCGTCTTCCAATTGATTAGGAACTACCTTTACATTATACAATCGAACTGACTCAACTGGAAGCCTGGAGAATTTCTACTTTCTGACCTCAAATTCATCACTACAGTTGGCCTAGTATTCCTCCAAATTCACCTTATGGCTATACTCTTTGCTGGCCTTCTTTTGAGCTTCTCCTGTAATATCAAATTTGGACCTCTTGGAGTGGAAAGACAAGCCAAGAGTACTCATTTCTTCCTCTGAAGCCTGGGAAAAACCAATGGAAGGACAAACCTCTCCAGTACCAATCCTTAATGGGAAGTCTCCACTAAAACCAATCTTATGCTTGTCCCTCTTGACAATGGCATCAAAGTCACAAATCTACCTAGTGACCTCCAATAGTAGAATTTGATCGGTAGGGTATCTTGGAAGTCTGTATGGAGCTCTTTGGCAGCCATCAATCTGAATATAGGAGAAAGTTGGGAACTGAATAAACCATGCCCCATATTTCTTGATGAGTTCTTTTGCTTGATCTGAAATCCTGACATGCTCCGCACCTTGAAGCAATCTAGTGATATGCATGGTGAATGCATCATTCACCCTTTTGTAGTTCAAACCTCCCAAGTGCAATTGAGGATAAACCTCATAGATGATATCATGTCCAAAGATTCCCCTTGTGCTCAATCCTTTGAAGGGGTGGAATCTTGCAAGTGCATATGCCAAATATGAGGTCATTGTGAAGGTCTTTGTTTACAACACATTAGACAAGTACTCATGGATTATTTGGCTAATGACCCCTACCCAATGGTAGTCGGTCTTCTCTTGCTCCATCCTCACAATCACATGGCACATCTAATTCTCAAATGTACCAGCATTCTTTAATCCAACCGTCCTACTAAGAAGAGTGATGGTGTCATAATATTCCTTCTTGAACTTAATCCTAAAAAGTTGTTTGGGAAATTTGGAATAATGAGACTTGGGCTTCTCCAGCGAAGAATTGATAAATTGTTGTGACTTCATAGTCTACTCATTGTAGAACTCCTGAGCTACCTTCATGTTGAATCCCACCACATGAGACCTATCTAGCATATCAAAGGTTTGGGCAATAAAGATAGGGTTGAGATTCACCACATCTCTCCCTTGAGGACCAATAATCCTCTATGTATCACTGTCATAGCCCCTAGCAAACTCGAGGACCAGCTCATAACACTGCACCGTAGAAGGGAAACTAGCAACATGTGACAAGCCTGATTCTTTCATTCTTCTAGCCACCAAAGGAAGAACCTCAACTGCCATTCTTTCATTGAATTCCTCATAATCCCATAGGCCAACATTTGTATCATTCACCTCTAACTAGAACGATGTGATCTTACTTTCAGGGACCTTGCTCTTGATGTCCAACTTAATCCTTTTTGCATTAGTCATTGAGGATCCTTCCACTGTCTTGCTTGATTAAACCTGCACTCAACATGGAAATCATAATGAAAACCACAGGAAGGAAATGTTAATCCACAAGAACACCATTAGAATAAACCTCTTACAATCAAAGTGTTATTAAATCTCATATGAGATGATCACAACAAATTTCGAGTTTCAAGACCATCCACGAAAACTAAGCCAGAGAGGAATTTCAGGAAATTCCAGATCGATTGGATTCAAATGGAATAACTAGGAAACACCTACTTAACCATTAAACCTAACCATGATCAATCAATAAATTACATGGGAAATCCAAATATGACACGAAATAATCATTAAATGTATCACAAATCATAAACACATCCAATTATCTCATGTTCCTTTATATTTCATCAATTTTTGGGAAAATCTGTGAGGGATGGATTCCCACAAAGAACGAGCCAGATAGGAGACTTCGGAAAATCAGAGAGACGGCAAATTTTAGAAAAATCCAGACTCAACAGAAATCCGTGGATAAGGAAAAACTATGAACGAATCAGTGCAAAAGCATGTACTTAAGCCAAAAAAATTTCATTCGGAATGAGGTCATGCCGAGTGGGGCATGTCTTGCCGACCAGCGATGAGGATATGCATGTCGATGAGAGAATTTCTCTTCGGGGTGAGGTTACGATGAATCCTTTTTGTCTCACCAACTTTTTGGGTCCAAGCAAACACTTTGGCCAGACTAAAGTTTTTCAATATGAGGTCTCGGCAAAGTTGCGGTGTCTTGCCGACCAAAGATATAGAAAACATATCGCTATGACCAAAGGGTAGTCGGGGAAGGGTCCTAGCGAATGACTTCGGTCTTGCCGACAGAACACAAAAGACATTATCGGTGTGAGAAATGATATTGTCACGGCAATCAAATATGAACTTAGGAGGGTTTCTCGGCGAGATACAAGGTGACCGATATGACTTCTCCCCGACTTTGAAGGGTCACAGCAAAGAAAATCCAGAAGGGATGGATTATCCCGGAGGGACAAAAAATCCTAGACTGCGACGCAAAGTCACAATTTTACCCAAACACCAAATCAATCATGAATTTCAAAAAAATTAAACTCAGGGTAAGTCAGGCACGAACCTTTCATAGATTCTCTTTACATTCTAGGTTAATTTTAAGATGAAACAACTTGAAATGGCATTGCCCTAGGTTTCAAACCCTATACATTCGCCATTAACACATAGGAAAACTTAGAATTCAGTTGTTTCAACTGCTAAGTCATTACTAGGGTTTACTAATTACTCTCATGAAAGATTTATCAAAATGCAGATAGAAAAATGAGCTCAAAACTCACCCAGGAGATCACAAATAACACAATGCTACGCAACCCTAGTCATGAAGCAATCAGATATTCAGGGATTCAAGTCCCAGAAGCTCTTATAACATCAACGCGCTATCCATAATAATCAATTCAAAGCAAAGAAATCAAACACATACCATTATAAAGTGGGAATCGATCCCAGAATTAGCAAATGCGAAGAGAATGGTGTCCACAAAGAACAAGGGAAAGAATGTGCAAGAATTCACCACTAAATCGATCAATTCAAGCCCAAATGTCCCAAATCGAATCAAAATCTCAAAGAACCAACTCTAAGGATGCAATCCTCAACTCAAATGATGGAAAATAATAAGCTTGATGGCATAAAAGATCCCAAAAATCAAGTTAAATACATCCTTCAAAGCATGCACGAAGTCATTAATGCAATCGATGAGATAGTCAAAGAACCCAGGAATCCGACAATAGGGCAGAATTTGGGAAAATCCAACCCATGCAAAAATCTACGAATACCAAAAATCCCCAAACAACAGGGTCCAACCGGAGTCCAAGCGGGATCTGGGGAAATCTAACAAGGGTGGAAAATCCTGAATTCGAGCAAAAACCTAAAATTAGCTCAAAATCCAAGATCTTCAATGAGTAACTTTAGGGGGATCACTTAGGAAATCAAAATAAACATTTTAGCACGTGCCAAAGTAAGATAAAATCTCAAAATGAAAGGGCCAAGAAACCAAAACCAAAGTGAAAGAGGGTCCCTGCTCCCCAGCGGGGCGTGTGTGCGAAAACTGCACAACAAATGGTGACTTCTGCTGGGAAAATGCTCCAGAGCAATTGATGACGAACAGGAATCGAGAACCCAGAATCTCTGGTTTCAATCTCACCGTCTAACAAACAAATCAGAATGCAAAGATTTAGAGAATTAGAACCAAAGGATAGACCAAACCTTCCATAAACTGAAAATCCAAGTGTGTGCATATGAGTTTATTTCCCTCCTTAAGCTATCGCAGAAACTAAGCTCAGTCAAGTCAGGCTACGTAAGGACTCTAACTTCAAAAGCAACCTAGATAGGGTCTCACTGCCAGTCAGGCATCCATAGCCCCGATGAGGTTATCATTGTGACTCTCTTTAACATAGCTCTACTGCCAGCCAGGGGTCTATAGCCCCGATAGAGATATTCAGGTACCCCTGATAAGCTAAATTTATTCTTTTTATATTAATATTTCATTTTTTTTCTTTTGATATTCTTTATATGTCACTTTCATTTCAACCTATGAACAATGAAGCTCACACTCAGGGCTGAGAACCACAGTGGTGCTAAAGCAGAAATATGATTTTTCACCTGACAAAACTTCACAAGGATTCCTATAGTAACATCAAGATTCTTAAGATATATGAGAGATATAAGATTTTCAGAATACTTCAAATTCAAATCAAAACCAGTGACCTATCTTCTATAAATCTGTCATTAAGACTATTAGCAATAGCGAAGACTTCAACCGTCCTTTCAAGATACAAGACTTCAATCCACCAACAAAATACTTAGAACGATTCTAGATAATGGTATATCTAGAATCAACTGTCCTTTCAAGATACAAGACTTCAACCGTCCTTTCAAGATACAAGACTTCAATCCACCAACAAAATACTTAGAATGATTCTAGATAATGATATATTTCCCATGCAGGTGCAACACATCCTGGCGAAAATAGAGAAACCCCCAAAGCAAGAGCCAAGCAAAAACAAACCAAACCCAAAAGCAACCTACACTAACCAAAATGAACAAAAGCACAACAGAAAGGAGAACCTAATCTAACCATATACAAGACTAGAGCTGAAAACAACTCAAGACTAGAAATAATGCTTTAGATACTGCCCATTGATAGGCAGTGGAATATCCTCTCCAGTGAGATTTTTCAAGCGGAAAGCATTATCTCCAAGAATTTCTGAAATATGGTAAGGTCCAAGCCAAAGTTTATCAAAATTTCCATGCTCCCCCTTACGGTCGTGGGCTTTATTCCAGTAAAGAACCAAGTCAAAAATCCTAAAAGCTTTAACCTTGGCTCTTTTATCAAACCATCTCTTGACAACCCCCTGATGTTTAGCAAAGTTTTCCAGGGCTTCATCTCTCTTTTCCTCAAGGTGCAACAATTCAACAAGTCTAGCCTCACGTCTATCTCCCTCATCATAATAATCATTAATGAACTGCAAAGAGGGGATCTTCAACTGAATGGGAAACATAGGCTCTAATCCATAAACCAGGTGGTAGGGTGATATCCTTATGGAAGTTTTATGTCTTGTGCGATCTGCCCAAAGAGCAAATCTAAGTTGGGTATGCCAGTCCTTCAGATTTCTTTCTAACAATTTGTGGATAGCAGTCAGAAGATTTTTGTTGGATGACTCAACTAAACCATTACCCTGCGGGTAATAGTTGGAGGCAAACTTGATGATAATCCCATGATCAAAAGCCCAGTTAGAAATCTTTAATGATGAAAACGCAGGACCATTATCACAAACTAAAGACATAGGACATCCAAAACAATTAATGATACCTAATTTGATGAAGTTAATTACTACCTCTGAAGTGCACTGATTGCAAGCAAGGGCCTCAGTCCATCTTGTAAAATAATCAATGATAGTAAGGATATACCTGTGTCCTACAGAGGAAGGTGGATTGATGGGACCTACGAAGTCCATTCCCCACTATGCAAAAGGTTTTACCTCGAAGATTGGTTGGAGTGGGAGTGCTGCATACTTCTCTTTGGTGGCTGTGGTCTGACACACATGACAAGTTTAGACGTGGTTGTATGTATCTTTGAACAGTGTAGGCCAATAGTAACCAGCTCTAAGAATCTGGTTCACTATAGAAGGTGTTGACCCATGACCTGCACCGTATTTGTCATGAAATTCCAACATAACTCTTTCAGATTTTGTCTTTCCTAGGCATCTTAATTACACACCCTCATGATTTTTCTTATACAGAACAACTCCTTCCAGCATGAAACTATCGCTCTTTAAGCGCAACACCCTTCTTTGTACTAAATTAAGATGATCAGGGCATCTCCAAGTCAGAAGATAATGAACAATATCATTATACCACTCGCCAGGAGAGACATCCTCGAGATTATAACTCTGAGCTATAAGGTCAGGCCAGTCTCTACCATTATCTTTGTAAGTCCTTTCCCTCTTACCAGCTTCATGGTCTGAATCTCAATATCATACTCCGGTAACATAGTTACCCACTTGGCTCTATGTTCCCCTAGCTCATTCTGCATCAATAACAGCTTAACTGCAAGATCAGGAACTATAGCAAAGATTTTGTTTATGAGGATATAATGCCTGAATTTCTTTATGGCTCTGACCAAAGCATAGGCCTGCTTTTCCACACTTGGGTATCTCAACTCTGCACCCTTCATGCACTCATGAATGCTATGGGATGCTTGTTTCCTTGATCCGACTTTTGAGTTAACATAGCAGCACAGGAATGACTAGAGGCAAACAAATATATATATAATGGTTTAGCATAGTCTGGACTTACCAAAATAGGAGCTTTAGCGATAGCCCTCTTTATCTCTACAAATGATTCTTTTGCCTCTGCATTCCATTCAAATTTGGCAACCTGCTTTAATATTGCATTCAGTGGCTTAACTATTTCTACGAACCCAGTAATGAACATCCTCACAAAGTTGATCTTGCCAAAGAATGATTTCATTTCTTTTTTACTGGAAGGCGGTGGAATCTTATGAATGGCTTCTATGTGTTCTGGATCAATGGAAATTCCCTTTTTAGAGAGAACATGCCCCAACAATTTACCTTTTGTTACTCCAAAGATGCATTTCTTTGGGTTGAGAGATATCCCACACTCTCTACATTTCTGAAAAACTCTGCATAAGTCTGAGATATGATCACCTCTCTTCTTGGAAAAGACCATTAGATCATCCATATAAATTATTATGCACTTACCAATTATGTCTTTAAAGGAAATGTCCATAGCTCGTTGGAATGTTGCTCCAGCATTAATCAAGCCAAAGGGCATCGTCCTATAAGCAAAAGTGCCCCACTTGGTGGTGAAAGTAGTCTTGTGCTTGTCCTCATACTGCACCATGACCTGGTTGTATCCTGAATAACCATCCAAGAAGGACATCATCTGAGATCTATTGATGATCTAGAGCACTTCATCCAGTGAGGGTATCAGATAATTATCTTTCTCTGATGCCCTATTTAGGTTCCTGAAATCCACGCATAGCCGGATTTCACCATTTTTCTTTTGCACTGGAACTAGGTTTGCAACCCAAGTAGAATGTCTGACTAGGAATATTATCCTTGCAGACAACAGTTTCTGCACTTCCTTCTGTATTATGGGTTCCAGTAAAGCATTGATGGGCCTTTGCCTCTGTCTGAAAGGCTTTACTCCTAGATTGAGAGGAATAGTATGGGTTATGATTGATGTATCATAAGTCTTTAATTCTTCATAACTCTAGGTTATCACATCTAGATATCCATGTAGTGCATTGATGATTCCTTTCCTTTCTGCAGGAGTGCATACTTTACCAATAAAGACACTTTTGACATCCTCCTAAGATCCCATATTATATTTGTCACACTGTCCACTAATAGACTCTTTCTTGGTATCATGTTCCTGATCTCTGATCTTATCTAGATCAAAGATCCTCTCTAGTTGCACCATTCCCCTAGGAATTGTGTTGGTCTTTAGATTAATTACCCCTTCCAAGCCCATCTTAGCTTCTTGAAGTTCAATTTCGTCAATGATTTGAGAAGCAAAGACATCAGTACTAGTAGTAAAATTTAAGATATTCTTGTCATCTTCAAATACCTAGAAGTTGGTGATATTATCGGGTACTGAGGGTACTGGGGTCAGCTCCATAGTAAACTTCTTTAGTCTCGAAAGAGACAGAGACTGCAAGGTACTTTCCACCTAAGCAAGAGAATCAGCTGTCTGGTTCTTATTTCGTGGAATCAACTAAATGTTGAAGGCATCAAATCCTTCAATGAGGTCCCACACTCTGTGTCTATAGTTGGCCATTCTCCTAACTTGTTTGACTATTAACTCAGAATCTCCAAAAACTTGCAAGATTTTAACCTTTTTCTTCAATGCCATTAACAGTCTAAGTACCAAGGCTTCATATTCTGCTACATTATTTGTACAGTGGAATTGAAGTCTATGAGCAGTGAAAAATGTCTTCCCTCTTGGGCTAATTAGCTCAAAACCTGCCTTGGCTCCATTCTTTGATTTGGACCCATCGAATCTTAAATTCCAACAACCAGCTATTGTAGAGTTCCCTATTTTTTCACTTGCATTGTTACTGTTGGATGGCTTTTCAGAAGGCATCACTCCTTTTCCTTTAGGATCTTTCTTGACATTTTAGATATCGATTTTGGCTGCAAGAGTGGGGTTGATACGTTTTTATATTTATTCCACTGCAACCTAGCATAAGCAACAGTCCAATTCTGAATGAGAGGCATTATGTACCCTACACCAATTAGGAAAAAGTAGTTCTCCAAAGTTCATTCCCCTTCCCAACTGAACTTGATCTTGAATGCACTTCTGAATGAACTCTTGAAAACTATCCAGCAAACCAAGCTGACTATCTTCTAGGTCATTATCATTTTCATTTGGTTTGATCAGGACTTCAGTACTACTGGATTCTACTATAAGGTCTATAGGTGCTTCTTGGAACATGAGAACTTCCTTCATATCTGGCTCTTTAAGAGGAGCAGTGAGCATATAGTTACCCATATTTACTTTTGATACTAGAATTTCAGTGGAAGTTTTTTGATATTCGGGGTTCTCTTTCAATCCTAATCTGGTTTGGCACTCCCTTCCAAGGAAGCCACATATGGGAGTGGTCAGTTGAAACATACCCATTCAAGGCCCTAGTGAAGTCTCTTCCCAAAATTAGGCCATAAGCATCAAGTATGTCAGCTACCTGTATATTGATAACCTGTTGAATCCTAGGTTCAGAGACAACTTGCATATGAATCATATTTAATTCTCCTACAACATTGACTTCAGTCCTATCCAATTGTGTGACTTTCTTCTACAAGTCAGTAGGGGTAATGCCCATAGCTCTACATACACTGAAAGGCATAACATTGGTTGAAGCACTAGAATCCAGCAGACAATTATGCAAATTCTTACCAAATATTTGAACAGAAATCAAGAATGGAGGTGTGTCTGTCTTCCCTTGAAACAGAGTTAAGGGAGTATCTACTTGAGCAACTTGAGATTTGTCCTTTTCTTTCCCATTATCTCTAGAGGGCATATGGACTTGCTTATGAGTCTAATTTTGTCTTCCTACTGACTAAGAACTAGATACTCTATTGACATTCTCACTAACTGATTTATCTTGTGACATGGAATTTGCATTATAAGATCCTAAGGCTGCATTCCTAATGAATGGAACTCTTAATAACTCGAATGCAGATAGATTTACCTTCAATTTTATGATTTCTTCAACAACATACGTGGCCAATTGTTCTTCATTTAAATCAGTAGGAGTCTCCCTCGGGTATTCCACCACTTTTCCTTATTTGCATCAACATTTCTCCCTTTTGGTACATCAACACGTCCTAGATCTTGAGATAAATATTGCTTGGACATCTGAGGTAGTGATGGATTATTGCTAGCATTAGGGTCTAGAGGTGTGTTGAAATTATTCAGTGGAATGGAAGTAGTAAAGGGGCCTCTAGCCTGTGGGCACTGGTGTGGCAACTCCCTCAAGTCGTATTTCTTGACAAGTCTCTGGAAGGTTTGCACTTCTTCAACATAAGCCTCTTCTTCATCTCTGGGACCATTATTGTTCACTGAACTCTCATCAAATAGCTATGTCATTTCATCTCCATTGCATGCTTGGTTCGTTTCTTCCTCCAACTGGTCAGATTCTTCTTTAGGTACATTCTCCTTACTTTGAGGAAAAGAAGCATGGTTTAGCACCAACACCAATGAATCATAAGGATTGGATGGTACTATTTCCTAATTGCTTGCATTGTTCTCCACTTCGTATTGAAAGATTGAGGCTGTTGTTTGGAATTCTTGACAATCTAACTCAGAATGTTGACTAGTCTTGTGGAGCCTACACCACCCCGATAAAGTAGCCTCAGCTAGATATACACCTCCAGGAGGCTTCTCTTGATTAACTGGTTGATTGGTAGACTGATTGAAAAGTTGACTAACTAGTTGATCCAATGGGGTGGGGACTCCTCCATTGTTGGGCCCTGTGTTCCAAGTCCTATTATGTCCTAATGGCTGCTCCCTATCAAACCCTTGTCCACCGCCTCTATCAAAGTTCTGGCCCGAGGGTTGTCATTTATCATAGTTATGTCTTCTATCATTATTATAACCTTTATCATTATTAAATCCCCTATCATTGTTGTAACCTCTGTCATTATTGTATCCTCTATCATGATGTTTCCCTCTATCAAAGTGTTGTCCTTGTGGATTCTCTCTGCTCTAATTGGACTGCACATTTCTCTGAGCAACCTGCAACTGACTGTTCTGGTTCCTCAAGTAAGTCACCTCCATATTTAGCTTCTTTATTTGTTCAGACAATTCATCCAATCTCTCCTTGTTAGGATTACTATATGGAGGTTGATTCACATTATTCTGGGAATACCTTGCTACAACATTGGCATTTATTGATTGGTTCAAGACTTCAGAATTCTGCAGGTATGAAGGATAACTAGCCTAAGGCGGGATATGCATAGGTTGATTCATATTTTGCTGAGGTTAACTAATTGTGGATGAGACTTGTCCCATAGGAGGTCCTGGGTGAGGGACCAGAGGCAACTAAGGTACTGGATTTATGATTGGAGTATGGTTTTCCAGAGCCTGGTTGAGAGTTGGAACTTGTCCAGGGTGAGCAATAGGTCCTAATGAGGGTAGAGGCCTAGACAGATGTTGCCTTAGATTAGTGCTAACTTTCATAGCCTCTGCATATGCATCAAGTAGACTAGCAGAAGGATTATTACTCCACTTCATAAAGGTAGTTTTCAAACTATCAAGTCCCTCATAATAAATTTCTAGAGCAGTGGGTTCATCAACAGCATAAGGGGCCTGTAGTCTGGTATAAGCACGATGAAACCTATTGTTGAAAGATACTATAGGCTCATTGACCTCCCTTTTAGCATTAGTGAACTGACGGTAGAGCTTATTGGAACTAATGGGGATTAGAATTTTTTGCAAAAAAGCAGTCTCTAGCTCAGTCCAATGCTTGATAGACCCAGCAGGCAAATGGTTGTACCAATAGAATGCATCTTCCCCTAGTGAATAAAGAAATAATCTACAAGAGACATCCTCATGTTTTATCCCTCTATCCTTGAGGCCAATCTGAAAGACCCTGATGTGTTCCTCAACGGTCCTATTTGGATCATTGACATGGAATTTTGAACAAAAGTGTTTAGGGTTTTTGGGCATGACATTGTAAACGGAAAAACTTAATGGAGATGGGTTGGTTGCTAGGAAAGCCATTGGTCAAGGTGGGGGTGGTAATGGTTGATTTATGACTGGCCGAGGTTGTGGACTAGGAATGGCCTCAGACTCAGATGAACCTGATGAAGATAGGGATGATGGAGATGAGGGAGGTGGATGGGATGATGATGATTCTCCCCTTCTGTTGGTCCTTCTAGACATAGTAGGGTCTGGTAATTCTTGAAATTTGTCCTCTCCTGGAGCAGATCTTGTTCTTTTTCTAAATCTTTCAGGAGAGATTTCATTCAAAAATTGATCCAACTTGCTTATTCACACCCTCCTTCTAGTGCCAATCTATTGATGATATTTTCTGCACAATAACAACTCAGACAAAATATAAAATTATATCTCTATTGAAAGGTAAATCTCTATCAGCAAGCCTCAAGAGATAACCCCAAGGTCTCTGATGTCAGGTCTTGACAATGTATAAAGAACTCAGTGATAAAATGTGAAACTGCTGGTAATCACAATGGGACCTTACTACAAGAAAAATATTGAATCTCAACTTATCAGATCTAACAATATGATGATACTTTAATTCAAAATCTGACTCAATGATAAAGAAATAACAAAAGACTAGAGCTTTAAAGAGATTTCTAAATCTAATACTACTCCTAAGATTAACAATGCAAATGATAAAAACTGAAATGGACCAATCCCTCAAAACTGATCTCTACTTGACCCAGATAAATCTGCAACCTTATAGAAACAGTGAAATCTTCTAAGGTGTTAGGATTTTCAAATCATGAACATTCATTCAAACAACCCTATTGTAATTGAAATGAACAAATCCTCAAAATCGAACTAAGCACAATGAATATGAAGTACAGGCTAACTTTGCAAAGCAACTAACACTCAGTTGGTTGCAGAAAGTATGGACTGAGGGATTGTTGTGACATTCAAGTATCAAACCACAAACATTATTGAATCAAATCTAATCTAAATATCAACCTTCTCAAAGCAATTTTAAAGATGGAATAACAAGAACCATGCAAGACAAGAGAATACAAGTATGGCCCAAATCACAATGTCATTTCTTCCATTCAAATTGTCCACTGTAGCAACAATTCCAGCTTTCTGTTACAATATTTGCTTGAGAATAACTACTTGCTAACTTTCCCTACTTGATTCACTTCTAACAATTTTTCTCTATTCTACTTCTATCCTCTAACCCTTACAAATGAGGCGAAATGCCAAATATATAGAATCCCCCCAAAACAACCCGTCGTCCTAGCAAGAGTTTCACAATATTAATTAGGCACCACCAGTCAGCTAAGAGAAATTCAAAATGGAACAAAGGAATGCATTAAATGCATGAAATACACCCAGGTCAGTGCGGAAGTCCCAATGTAGCTTGGACCAATGCATGGCGTGATAATGGGTAAGCACAAATCTCGATGTAGTCTGGAATTAACTACCCTCCCCTTTGTCTTTATTCTGATCCAGCCTTTCATGGGATTTCAAGAGCACCCCATCCAAGTCGACCACAGGTGGTAAAGGAAAAACCCTAAGTCATGTTTCAATTGATGCAATATCCTCCCTTGATTTTTTTATCGACCTATCCCAATCCACCTTATATGTTAGGTATTTTTCAATGACGACAATGTATGTGGCCACATCATCTAACTAATGCTCATAAATGAAATCATCATTAGTTGGGGCATAAATATCATGCCACCACTTCCTCAACTATTCCAAGCTTAAGTACTTGGGCATGATCTTCCTTCTTCCTGTCATAATTTCAAAGAAGGAAATGGAGCCATTATAAACACCAGCTAGGGTATCATCAATCTGCCTCCTTTGTTTGTAAATCTTCTTCAACAATTTCTGTCTAATCTAAAATGCCTCATACCACTCACATGGTTAAGCAGCTCTAGAGGAAGGAAGAATTTCATCACGTACCAACCTATCCCGAGTGTATTCCATGATAGTTCTGGTTTTTTGTAAAAGGAGATATGTGTCTTCCTTATCTTGTTCCAACACCGCCTTCAACCAATCAGTTGCCCTTGTAGCATCCTTCCCCCTTGACATAATCTCCTTAATGGCCTCATTACCTCTAGTCCACACCCCTTGTAGCCAACTCGTGGTAATATTGGAAGCCTTCATCTTTTCAAGCTCGGTAATGGTCTCCTTAGGCAAAGGATTCGCAGCAGAAATCAAAGGGTTAATGGATTGCAGGGGCTTCATTAATTCCTCCAAGCATTTCCTGAGATTTTCATTCTCTTTCTTAAACTCATGCTTGGTCTTTGTTTCCTTCCTCAGCTTGCCCACGATAACTGCACTAGAACCCTCATAATCCTCAATATCCTGTTCCACGGATGTAGGCCCAAGATTGAAAGTTTGTACATTATAATCCTTTCCAGCCACGTCATCTCTATTTTTATGTGGAGCAGGGGTTGCAATGTTAACAACCCTATCATGAGCTTCATCTCTTTCAATCCTTGAGATCACCCTACCCTTCTTCTTACCTTAGTCTTTTCCAATCTTGGCTAGTAGTGCATCCCAATTCGGTGGACTATCTTCCAACAAATTATTTTCTCCTTATCTCCTTGTCCAACCAACTAGGGACAGTGGATTCCAATTTCACCTCACTTTGTTTTTCCTATTCTTGTTCACCTTTAGATGTTTCCTCACTCACATTCTGCTTCTCAGGAGTTTCACCTCTCTTACTTTCTTCCTCTTCAACATGCTCTTCCTCTTTTTCAGGTGTTGGGACTTTTACTATTTCTTCTTTGCTTGGAGGACTTCTTCAGTTCTAACAGGAGAATCCGCATATGCAACCAAAGCGGACTGCATTATCTTTTCAATTTTTTCCTCTGCACTATGAAGATCACCCTCATGAAATTCTTCTCCCTCAGTATCCTGATGGTCTTCAACATCCTCTGACTCACTAGGTTTTCTTTGAGCTCCATGAGCGGAAGGCACATCATCATGCTACTCCTCATGAGAAACCACCAGATGGAGATCTACTTTAAACACACTATCCCTGGGAGGAGTCCTAGACCTCCTTGTATATACCTTGGACTTCTCCTTTGTACTTTCAACATTTACCACTGGTGGGGCAACTTCTTCCCCTCCAACCTTGGAGCTTGCCTTCTCTGACAATTTTATGATTCTTCTCCTCTTGGGCACTAGCACATAAACTTTAGGACCCTAATTTTTAGTCTCTTTCTGCTCAGACTTCCTAGTCCTTATCCTCTTCTTTGGCTTTGGCTTCTCTATTTTTCTGCTTCCTGGGCCTCTATTTCTTGAACACCTTTTATCTTGATTTTGAAAGGAGAATCCAACTTACCCTTTCCCTTAGTATCTTCCTCAGTAGATTCTTCAGAGGTGGAGTGGGGATCCAAATCTCCCATTAGTGCATAGGTGCACTATACACTATTATTTTCCAGCTCCCATAGCTTATGCTTTAGCCACATCCTAGTGAATTTGATAACTGGATCCACTAGTTGTTTTAATTATGTCTTTTCCTCCTCCAACCAATCCACATCACCAATTGGTCTGTCTTTTATGGCCTCATAAGCATGATCTTGGATCAGGTTTCCATCATCTTCCAATTGATCAAGAACTACCTTTACATTATACAATCAAACTGACTCAACTGGAAGCTGGGAGAATTTCTTCTTTTTGACCTCAAATTCATCACTACAGTTGGCCCAGTAGTCCTTCAAATTTACCTTATGGCTATACTCTTTGCTGGCCTTCTTTTGAGCTTCTCCTGTAATATCAAATTTGGACCTCTTGGAGTGGAAAGACAAGCCAAGAGTACTCATTTCTTGCTCTGAAGCCTGGGTGGAACCAATGGAAGGACAAACCTCTCCAGTACCAATCCTTAATGGGAAGTCTCCACTAAAACCAGTCTTATGCTTGTCCCTCTTGACAATAGCATCAAAGTCACAGATCTGCCTAGGGACCTCCAACAGTAGAATGTGATCAGTAGGGTATCTTGGAAGTCCGTATGGATCTCTCTTGTAGCATTCAATCCAAATATAGGAGAAAGTTGGGAACTAAATAAACCGTGCACCATATTTCTTGATAAGTTCTTTTGCTTGATCTAAAATCCTGACATGCTTCGCAGCTTGGAGCAATCTAGAGATATGCATGGTGAATGCATCATTCACCCTCCTGTAGTTCGAACCTCCCAAGTGCAACTGAGGATAAACCTCATAGACGATATCCAGTCCAAAGATTCCCCTTGTGGTCAATCCTTTGTAGGGGTGGAATCTTGCAAGTGCATAGACCAAATATGAGGTCATTGTGAAGGTCTTTGTTTGCAACACATTGGACAACTTCTCATGGATTATTTGGCTAATGACCCCTACCCAATGGTAGTCGGTCTTCTCTTGCTCCATCCTCACAATCACATGGCACATCCAATTCTCAAACCTACTAGCATTCTTTAATCCAACCACCCTGCTAAGAAGAGTAATGGAGTCATAATATTCCTTCTTGAACTTAATCCTAAAAAGCTATTTGGGCAATTTGGAATAATGAGACTTGGCCTTCTCCAGCCAAGAATTGATAAATTGTTGTGACTTCATAGTTTTCTCATCGTAGAACTCCTGAGCTGCCTTCATGTTGAATCCCACAACATGAGACCTATCTGGCATATCAAAGGTTTGGGCAATGGAGATAGGGTTTAGATTCGCCACAACTCTCCCTTGAGGACCAATAATCCTCTGTGTATCACTATCGTAGTGCTTGGCACACTTGAGGACAAGCTCATAACACTGTACTGTAGAAGCAAAACTAGCAACATGTGACAAGCCTGATTCTTTCATTCTTCTAGCCACCAAAGGAAGATCCTCGGCTGCCATTCTTTCCTTGAATTCCTCATAATCCCAGAGGCCAACATTTGTATCAATCACCTTTGACTAGACCGATGTGATCTTACTTTCTGGGAACTTGTTCTTGATGTTAGCTTAATCCTTTCCGCATTAGTCATTGAGGATCCTTCCACTGTCTTGCTTGATTCAACTTGCACTCAACATGGAAATCATAATGAAAACCACAGGAAGGAAATGTTAATCCACAAGAACACCATTAGAATAAACCTCTTAATATCAAAGTTTTATTAAATCTCATATGAGATGATCACAACAAATTTTGGGTTTCAAGACCATCTGTGGAAACTGAGCCAGAGAGGAATTTTAGGAAATTCCAAACCGATCAGATTCCAACAGAATAACTAGGAAACACCTACTTAACCATTAAACCTGACCATGATCAATCAGTAAATTATATGGAAAATCCAAATATGACACGAAATAATCATTAAATGTATCACAAATCATAAACAAATCCAATTATCTCGCGTTCCTTTATATTTCATTAGATTTCGGGAAAATTTGTGAGGGACGGATTCTCGTGAAGAACGAGCTAGATAAGAGACTTCAAAAAATTAGAGAGATGCCAGATTTCAGAGAAATCTGGACTCGACTGAAATCCGCGGATAAGGAAAAACTCTGAACCAATCAGTGCAAAAGTATGTACTTTGGCCAAACAAATTTCATTCAGAATGAGGTCACACCGAGTGGGGCATGTCTTGCCGACTGGCGACGAGGATATGCATGTTGATGAGAGACTTTATCTTTGGGGTGAGGTTACGGTGAATCCTTTTTGTCTCACCGACTTTTAGGGTCCAAGCAAACACTTCGGCTCGACTAAAGTTTTTCAATATGAGGTCTCATCGAAGTTGCGGTGTCTTGCCAACCAAAGATATAGCAAACATATCGATATGACCAAAGGGTAGTCGGGGTAGGATCTTGGCGAATGACTCGGGTCTTGCCGATAGAACACAGAAGACCTTATCGGTGTGAAAAATGATATTGTCATGGCGATCAAATATGAACTTAGGAGGGTTTCTCGGTGAGATATAGGGTGACCGATATGACTTCTCCCCGACTTTGAAGGGTCACAGCGAAGAAAATTCGGAAGGGACGGATTAACCCGGAGGGACAAAAAATCCTAGACTACAACACAAAGTCATGATTTTAACCAAACCAAACACCAAATCAATCATGAATTTCAAAAAAATTAAACTCAGGGTAAGTCAGGCACGAACCTTTCATAGATTCTCTTTACATTCTAGGTCAATTTTAAGATGAAACAACTTGAAATGGAATTTCCCTAGGTTTCAAACCCTATACATCCACCATTAACACATAGGAAAACTCAAAATTTAGTCGTTTCAACTGCTAAGTCTTTACTAGGGTTTACTAATTACTCTCAGGCAAGATTCATCAAAATGTAGATAGACAAATGAGCTCAAAACTCACCCAAGAGATCACAAATAACACAATGCTATGCAACCCTAGTCATGAAGCGATCAGATATTCAGGAATTCAAGTCCTAGAAGCTCTTATAACATCAATGCACTATCCATAATCATCAATTCAAAGCAAAGCAATCAAACACATACCATTATAAAGCGAGAATCAATCTCAGAATCAGCAAATGCGAAGAGAATGGTGTCCATGAAGAATAGGGGCAAGAATGCGCAAGAAATCACCACTAAATCAATCAATTCAAGCCCAAATGTCCCAAATCGAATCAAAAGATCAAAGAACCAACTCTAAGGATGCAATCCTCAACTCAAATGATGGAAAATAATAAGCATGATGGCATAAAAGATCCCAAAAATCAAGTTAAATACATCCTTCAAAGCATGCATGAAGTCATTAATGCAATCGATAAGACAGTCAGAGAACCCGGGAATCCGACGACAGGGCAGAATCTGGTAAAATCCGGCCCATGTGGAAATCCGTGAATATTGAAAATCCCCGAACAATAGGGTCTAGCCGGAGTCCAAGTGGGATCCGAGGAAATCCAACCAGGGTGGAAAATCCTGAATCAGAGCAAAAACCCAAAATTAGCTCAAAATCCAAGATCTTCAATGAGTAACTTTAGGGGGATCACTTAGGCAATCAAAATAAACATTTTAGCACATGCCAAAGTAAGATAAATCTCAAAATGAAAGGGCCAAGAAACTAAAACCAAAGCGAAAGAGGGTCCCTGCTCCCCAGCGGGGCATGTGTGCAAAAACTACACAACAAAAAGGAAGTCAGACTAGAGTATGTGCCTACTAAGGAGAAAATTACAGACATCTTTACCAAGCCATTTCCTAAGGATACTTTTGAGTATCTTAGATGGAAGTTAGGTGTGATTACCCCTCCTAATCAGAACTAAGGATGCATTTCTTTGCATTAGTTCGTGCATGTCATAGTCATATCTTGATCTGGATTGATGTTGTGGTGGCTGCTACTCAAGGAGAGTAGTTAGATGTTTAGATATGTGGTTCAGATCTTGTATAGAAGAGATCTTTGTCATTGATGTCAAAGGGGGAGAAGATCATGTGAATTGTTTTTTGGAATTTAAGATCCTTTTGGGGGAGAAGATCATAAGGAAGAGTTGAGGAGAAAATAAGTCAGAACTTAAGGGGGAGTAAGTGTCAAGAGTTAGTTGCATTGATGGTTTTTTTCACATCATGTGTTTCCATCAATGCCAAAGGGGGAGATTGTTGTATATTGTCATTGTGTTGCTGATATGTGGTTGTTATTGATGTCAACACTATTAGCATTGATTCATTAGAAGTTATATATGTCAAGGATATTGAGAAAATTGTAATAAAATAAGTTGCAGGTTGTCAGTAGTGAAGTGAAGTTCAGTCTATCAGTGAGCTCTGTAAGTTGATGATCAAAGTTGGTGGACTAAAGGGTTTGTTGCAAAGTGTATCTAGTTTATAAACATCAAGTTTTAGGGATCCACATGAATTTTTGATCGAGTTTTGAAGATTTATATTCTAACAATTTTTCTGTTGCTTCAGTTGGTGTTCCTGATTGAAGATGATGTGATTTCAGTTAGTTCAGTTGTTGTGGATGCTTCTCTAGTGATTTGTGATTTTTGTGGATGTTTCTAGATCATGCTCTATCTGTGTTCCACACCCACATTGTTTGTTGTGCTTGTGGTTGGTGATTTTCTCTTGCATGTTCATGTTTTTCATGTTCTTGGTTGACATTGTGTTTGTAGCGTGTTGTGGATCTTCAAGGAGTAATTAATTGAAGTGTTTTCAAGTTGGAGATGTTGTTTTGGGTCTTCACTAAGTTGTGTCTAACCTTGGTTGATTCACATTGATAATTGTTGTTGATTTTGGGCTGACAGTTTATATTCATTTTATTATTTTGTTGAAGCTGACTTGTAGCAATGAAATTTCATGTTGCAGATATATAAGAGCGATTGTTTATTCGATTTGGTGGAATGCTCAGTGTGCTTATGTGTGTTTGTGTGTGAATAATGTTCTAAATCATTTGAAGGTAGAGTAGAGTGTGAAGAAGTGTGAAGAAGAGCGAAGAAGAGTGCAGAAGTGTTCATGTGCTTAACCAGAACTGTGATCAGGCATTAGTAGATGCTATTTTGTCAGTTCAAATCCCTACGAATGTAATTTGAATCTTTCTATAAGACAGTGTGTCTTCCTTTGGGCAGTTAGCCTTATTGTAATTGAGCAGTGAGCTCTAGGCAGTGTGCCTGAATGCATGTGCATTCCCCATTTCATTCTTTATACTTTTAATAGGGTATAATCTTGTGGACTAACCTCCAGCATGGTTTTTCCCCTAACAGGGTTTCCACGTAAAAAATCTTGGTGTTATGCGTGTTTATGATGTGTTGATGACTTATGCTTTCACTGTTATTAATCAAATTTGAATATAAAGTTAATAATTTGAATAAGTTTTAAATTTTTGTGACAATTGATTCACTCCCCCTCTCAGTTGTCTTCCCTTGTGTTTCCAACAAAGAGAAGGATAGGAATTGTATGAAGGTTTGAACAGTAGCAAAGAGAGCTGGGGGCAGCGAGAAAAAGCTACAGGGAGAGCCATGGTTCATTAATATTGTGTGTAGATTTTTATATTCTCTATGGTGGCATTTCATTTTTCCATTTGATGTAATCATCGTGAGTTGATTTGATGCAAGAAAAATCTAGAATTTGTTTGCATTTGTTTTTGTATTATGAGTGTTCTTTGTTGTAGTAGAGTTTGCATTGCATTGTGGGTTTCTGAGAAGTTGTTTGTTTGCATTAATGGTGTCAGATCCAGTGATCCTGAGTGTGTGGGTAGATCACTAAACGTGAGGTAGTCTACACTAGGACCTATGGGTAGAGAAAAGGAGGCGGTTGTGGATAGCTCAAAAGGATTGTTGTAGGTAGGAGAGAAGCCATGAGAAATTGAGAGCTAGGAAGTCGTAAAGGAAATGTCTTTGTAGATTGTAGAACATGTGATGTGAGTTGAGAAAATTGTAGCAGTTGAGAGGATGGGATGGGTCTTTAGGAGGCTCATAAGAATTTTTTTTTGGAGACAATAATGGAAAGAAGATAAAAATAGGAAGCATCATGAAGAGTTTCAAAATCTCCAGGATGAAGTGAATATATTAGAAAAGAAAATTAAGGAGGAAATGAGAATGTGGAAAGAGAGATAAGGGGAGAAGAATGTTCTCCTAGAAGAGGATAGAAAAAAGAAGAGCAAAAATAAAGAATATTGTAGCCCTTTGGTAGGGGTTGAATGTAAGAAAGAATATGTGGGGGTAGCCCACACGAGTGAAGAAGATGATGAGGTGCAAGTTGCAAAGATAACATGTGAATGGAGAGCATTGTGTGAAGTGGATGAAAAGGGTTTGCAATTAGAAATTGTGAACATGGGTGGTCCTAAGTTGTACAAGTGGGTTAGTGAGGAAGAGGATTATTTTATAATGCAATTGGAAGCAATTGAAAGAGAGTGGAATGAGAAAATTTCAACTAACACAAAGGTTGCAGCTGAAGGTAATGAGGTAATTTCTGATTTTTATGCTTTTTATGATGAGAATAAGGATGTAGTTGCAGCAGTAAATGTGTTGTAGATAGGTGAGAGTGATGAGCAAGATGTGAATGTGAAGTTGGAGTTTACTGATGATTCCTTGTTTGAGGATGATGAAGGTGAAGATTCCCTGATAGAAGAACTTGATTACTTGTTGTATAAGGTAGATGAAAATTCACAAGATTATTATTCTAACATTGTTTTGGGTGTAGAAAATAAATTTTCAGTAGTAGAGTGTCTTTCTAAAGGCACCAACAGAGTGACAAGTTGTATTGAAGACAAAGAAAAAGAAGAGGAAGAAGGTATAACAACAAAAAAAAGACAATGTAAATTTTGATTTTAAGTTTAGAGGTGATGACTATTTACCATTTAAAGAAGAGTTTTCAATAGTGGAAAATGAATTTGTAGTTGTGAATGGGTATACAAATGTTGCATGTTTGTGCAAAGAGGTTGTAGGTGATGGTGCAAGAGGAACTTGGTGGAGGTGGTTAGTTTGTGGTGGGTTGGATCCCATGAAGAAGGAAATGAGGGAAGAAGATATGTGGAAAAAGAGGATGGTGCATGGTGGAGGGGAGTCCATGAGAAGAAGGAAGAATAGAGTGCATACTTGGTGGAGGAGGATGACAAGTATCCCAACCAAGTGCTAGAAGAGGCAAAGGAATAAATTCATTTTGTCTAAATTAGTGATGGAGTATGTTGAAGGTTGTCTACAATCTGAAAGAGTAGTTCTACTACTCCACTCCATTTTTTGAGTTCTACTCACAAAAAAATTCCTACCCGAAGTGTTTGATGTAGGAGCATCTAGACAAATTGGCAATCAACATCAACCAAAAATAAGCTTCAAGTTTGAATTTTAGTTTTAGTGTGTTTTGGGGTTCATGTAGCATCTCTCAGCTTTGGAAAGCTCTTAATGTGTTCAAATTTGCTTAAAGTCAGTTTTGTCAGTTTGCCATTTTAAGGCTCCATAGGTAGTTTTCAAAAATTATTTCTAAAAAACTCATATGGAATGGAGTAAAATATTTTGGTAGGAGCATTTATGGTGGTGGCATGTGAAATATGCAAAAATAATTAAATTCATACATTTTTCAAACTGAGAGATTTTAATGCTGAAAGTTTGTTAAAAATTGTTAGCAAATTACAAAAAGTTTAATATCTCATGATTTTGGAAGGCTAGAGTAAAATCCTTTTGCTAGAGTCCATGGGGTACCATTCCAAGCATACATGCTAATTTTTGTGTGAATTGGAGAACTTTCAATCTTTTTCGCCTATCATAGTACCAATTTAATCAATTTTATTATGGAAGGGTATTATGAGGGTCATGGAAATTAAAAATTGTTTTTATTCCTTCATTAACTATTTATCTATTACATAAATAATATGGGGGGAATTGGAATAGAAAAGAGGCAAAAAATCATGATTTTAGAGTTTTTAAAATGCCTAGAATAGAGAAAAATGCCCCTTGAATAAAGACCACATTTGGAGGAGTTTTTGAAACTTTAAATGCCTCATTTAAGGTTGAATAAACATAGTATATGCAAATATATTCTTGGGGGAGAGTTGGGAGCCCATTCTATGCAATAATTGATGATTTTCAATGCATTTTTTGGGAGTTTTTGAAGAAAAACATGGGAAGAAGTTTGAGAGGAAGGAAAAAGAGAAGATATGCCTCTATAGAGGTATCATTGGGGTTTGGTGTTGTAGGTTTGAGCAGCACTAGTGAATAAAAGATAAGACACCAATGTGTGAAGGAGAAGAGAAGGATAGGAATTGTATGAAAGTTTGAACAACAACAAAGAGAGCTTGGGGCAGCAAGAAGAAGCTACAAGAAGAGCCATGGTTCATTAATCTTGTGTGTAGATTTTTATATGCTCTATGGTGGAATTTCATTTTTCCATTTGATGTAATTGTCATAATTTTATTTGATGCAAAAAAATATCAGAATTTGTTTATATTTGTTTTTGTATTGTGAATGTTCTTTGTTGCAGCAGAGTTTGCATTGCATTGTGGGTTTTTGTGAGAAGCTATTTGTTTGCATCACACCAATATTTAGTAACAATCTGCTTGAAGGATGCTATTTTAAGTTTGAATGTGTAAATAGGATTGATGATGATTGGGATGCATTAATAAACCAACTGTGTGGCTCAATTTTTTGTACTTTATGAAGGGTTTCTTTCAAGTCCTTATTCCATAGGAAATGATGAGGGCAGTCATCAATCACCTCAAGGTACAAGTAACGATGGTGTTCTTGAGAAGTGACAGAGGGTGTTAGTTCATACAAAAGTGACAGTTCTCGAGTCAAAGGGATTTTCTTCTATTGAAAAACAGTCATTCAATTGTTTAAGTTCCAAGAGGACAACTATAACAGAGGTCAATTTCAAGGGCAGCCTTCAGGTTCTAGGTTGATATATTCAAGAGTAGTGAATGCCTCAAAAAATCATGCCATTATATAAAAACTAGTGAAATGTATGACAGTATCAAGGGCAAGGTTTTCTGATAGTGATATGTTCATTGCATAGATTAGTTGTCAAAGATATTGTTCACAATGTAACATATTGAATTAAGGATAAGAGTCAAGGGAAGATAATCAAAGCCACTATCACAAAGATGCTAAAGAGTCATATCATCATTCATATGCAAAACCCTAGCATAGAAGAGCATTGTCATAATCACAGTCTATATAATTTAGAAAGTATAGTTTTTTTCATGGAAGACTTAAATTCAAATATCAAGCTGATTTATTTACACATTATGACAATGAATAGTGGTGTCAAGTGTTGATATATATAAAGATTACAAAGTGTGATGAAAATTCTAGGAAAGACAGAGGTCAACATGAAGAAACCTTAAGACATAAAACATGTGATGTTTTCTTTCCCTTGAGGATCTCCCATGTCTAGGAAGGAGGATTATGACAAGTTTCTTTCATCACATGTCCTAAAGGTATGGGATGAGAAGTTGCAGTAGTTTAGAGGAATTGAAGAGGAAATTATGGATGGTTGCAAGCATCTAGGAGGGTTGAATGAGTTGTACAACAATTAGAGCATATCTAGGAGGCAGTTTTGATTGAGTTTTGAAGTAGTTCCAAGCATCTAGGAGTTGTTTTAGGAGCTTTGATGGTAGATAGGGTCAAGGTATGGATTTTTCTCAACTCAAACACCTTTTTGGAGCAGTTTTAGGGGCTGAAAAGTACGGATTATTATTTTGGACGACCAAAGGAGTTTGACCCAAGAAGATGAAGTGAAGAATTGTCCTTCTTTCTTCCATACATTTTTCTATTATCATGTAAGCTGTTGAAAAACATAAAGGAAAGTCTTGGGCAGGTTTTTCACTAGTTTTTTTCTCTCTAGTTTTATATTGTAACTCTCTTGAAGATTCTTTCATGCTGGAGTGGTAAAAGAAACTCCATTTCAGACTTATACAGATATGTAATACTTTTTTCTATCAATAAAAGACAAGCATTTTTCCTTCTATAATTTGTATTCTTGTGTGCAACTATAAATGATTGATGTTTTTTCTATGATTTCATATAAATCCTCAAATTATGTCTCATTTCTTTAGCACCTTTTTGTAGAGATATGCATGCCTTGTGCAGGTCATATGTTATGACATTAGTTTCAACAGTTTCTAATTGTGAGAATATCTTATTTTCCTTTTAGGATTGAGGAAAACTTTATCTTTTCTATAAATTACTGATGTATTAGTATGTAAAACCAAAGTTGTGCATGAATAATCTTGTTCATTTGATTAGATTGCAAGTCCAAAGAATAGTAAAGGCTCTGAAAATAAGCATTTGGTGCATCACCTTTTATTTTAGGAACTATTTTCATGTTATGCTTCTCTCTTTTCTCAGCAAACATCATTAGTTTACTTAGTTTAGGTGATAAATCCAAAGAAACTAGCCCTCTCTAGAGGTTTATCTCTACAATCTGAGCCCACACTCAAGGAGATCATCCCATGTTTCATGAGGCGGATGAGTGTTTTCATCATCTCAGGAAAGGATGCACACTTTCGTGACAACATTAACATTTAAATTTTTTTTTATCAAACTTTAAAAAAATAATCCATTCACTAAGTTCCAAATTATAAATGCACAAGAAAAAAATTTGAAGGAAAAAATAAGATTTACTATATAAAGATTGACGTCTCATGCAACTTCATTTTTTAGCATTTTATCAGCAACTAAATTATAGTGCCAATTTATAAAAAAAAAAAATTATTAATTTTTTAATTTTTTCAAAAATATACAAACATAAAATATACTAAAAAGGTACACATTTTATTAGTTTACATCATTTCAAAATTCAAAACATATATGCCAATTTTTAGTGATTCAAGTTTAAAAGTTGGATCAGTGTAAGCTATTTCCTTTATAAAAGTGTGACACATCTTTGTACTTTTATCTTATAATATGAGTGTGCTATAACACGCTCATGTTATGGATTTGATAGGGCCAAAAAGTGGGGTGGCCACTTTTGGTCCCCCATCTTTGTGCACGCACCTAATTGGTAAAATATATGTCCATGCACCAAAGTTTCAAGTTATAAATACACACAAAAAAATTGAAGGAAAAAAGTAAAATTTACTATATAAATATTAATGTCTCATGTAACTTCATTTTTCAACATATTATCAACTAAATTATAATGTCAATTTATTAAAAAAACTATATTCAAATATTTTTTTATTTTTTTTTAAATACAAACATGTCAAATATACTAAAAAATACACATTTTATTAGTTTATATCATTTCAAAATTCATAACATATATGCCACTTTTTAGTGATTCAATTTTAAAAGTTGGATAAGTGTTGGTTGTTTCCTTTATAAAACTGTGACAGAGTTTTGTACTTTTACCCACATATAAAATATGTGACTCATTTCCTCCATATCATCTAATGTAGAATATTTTTTTCTCAACTAAAATATGTATTCCCACATAAATAAGAGCACACATTGGTTTGCAAACTAGCATCTATAAAGAGATACAAATCATGTTTTTCTTACAACACAAAAAAAAAAGTGTTGTAGTTGTATAATTTAGAACTCATCCCCTCAATGCCTATATGGAAAATTTATCTCATCTAACCATTCCACCACATGGTCAAACACAAAAAGAAATTTGAAATATGTAAGTTTTGTAATTGGATAGAAGATCTCACCAAAAACCGTTGATTCCTCTAAGTAATTAACCCTTGGCCACTATCCATTACCTATAATTCTTAAATCCATTCTCAAAATTATTTTTCCATAGTACTAGAACCATACATTAAAAGAACAAACAAAACAAAAATGCATCTAAAAATGGTAAGTTAGACTTATCATGTTTCATAGTTTATTGAGTGGAACCCCTCTAGAGTGGGATATAATATTGTTATTCATATTCTAAATTTATAAATATTACTCAATATCTAAATAATCTCCTCACCAAGTCCATGCTAAACTCGTGTTCAACCCTAGGTGTAGGTTCCTCAATTCTTTTGCTATTTTTTTTCAAGTGAATTAACATTCCAACACTTTATCTCTAACTTGGAGATCTTCAGCCTCATCCTATTCCGTCTATAAAAAATAGTACATATATAATCATTTAATGTCAACAAAAATCCACCCATGACACTCCAATATCCATAAGCATCACTCTCTAAGGAGAGATGATCATTATACTCAATACTAGAAGACTAACTCCAAATTATAGTCATTTCTCCTACTTCATGATAAATGTACACTCTAAGAAATCCTTTGTGATCCCATGATTTATATCTTCATAACAAATTATTTTTCTTTGATTGATAGATCCACATCATTGATAAAAATCCAATCAAAATTGATCTAGATTTTCCTATGACAATGTAATTAAAGATCCTCAAATCCCAAAGATTATAAATAGCCAAACATCAATAAAAATCATATTACATGCTTACCAAGATATTGCCATGATGAAAAGATTAAAATATGCATAATAGGTTTGCAAGCACAACAATTTCATGCAAAAACTCCAACTATGCACTTAAAAGACTCCCAAGGTATTGTTACCTATTTTAGCTACCAGCTCAAAAAGGTAGAGTTGTTTATGTTTTACAAAGTGAAACAAAAGGTACACTCTACTCTACTATGTTATGTCCATGCACATAAATTTTTTATCAAAACACTGCATTATCATGTTATGCAAATGCATATAATAGAGAAGAGAGTGAAACAATTTTTACAAAATTAGTCTTTATTGATAAACATAAATGTATGGTGTCCCACACAAGCCGTGAGACTAACTATTTGAATGCAAATAAAGGAAAAGATTACACATTTATAGATACATAAAAGAAAGGATGCATATATAAAGAGAGGGGACTTGTCATTTCCTGAATAACGAATTCTAGTTGAGTTGCTTTGCATCTATTGTTTCCCCTCTTACTTGATAAGCTCCCTTTGCTCCAATGCTCCAAAAGGTTGCTCAGGTGCTCCGAAAATTCCTGCATGTGTGAGAAAGAGTTTGTTAGATAAATGAAAGATCTGTTGGCTTTCAGTTGTTTATGATTTGTGGTTTTTCCTTGATGACAAAATTGGTTCTTTGATTTGGAATTCTCAGCTTGGTTGGTGATATGATATTCAATTACATTGGTTTATTCACATATGGTTGGTGAATGATATATATAAGTTACAGGATTTTGATTCAGGATTTTGATATATGATGATGCTGACAGTGTTTATCATTTTGACAGGATGTTTTTCAGTTTGATTCTTTAAGGTTACAAGTCACAGGTATATTCAGTTGATTATTATCAGTTTGTCTTTGAATGATATATTAGTGCATTATTAGTCTCATATTATTGCACTACTATATTTTTTTAAGGCATTCATGATATTTATACTTGATTTATATAATGGTGTTTACATCTGGCTTCTCGAGATGACTTTTGGCTCAGTTTGGTTGCATTGGCATCATTGACATCACTATGGTCTTTACACTTGAAGTATTTCAGATTGATCAATTATGGTGGTTTTCTCCATTCCAGTCCCTTGATGATATTGGTGTTTAGCTTACTATGTTATAAGGTTACTTGCAAAGCATATACTATGGTCTTGGTTGTTTTATGCTTACATTGTGATGAGAATTCATGTTAAATTTTAAAAGTTCTATAGACCTTACCATTTGAATCTCATATGTTTTAAGGCATTGAAGACCTTATCATTAGTATTACTTGTATTAAGGCATCAAAATGCTTGTCACTTGTACCACATATGGTGTCGGGCACTAAAAGTGGCATAAGAGTTTTCTAAGCCCGAGGCTATCGAGTATAATAAAGGTTAAAAGCTTATTTTCAAAGCTTGGTAAAAGGAATTTGTTATTTCATTGTTTCAAATCCCCCATTAAGGCACGATAGGTAAAAAATCACATGGAGAATATGTCCAGGGTTTGCAGTGATCAGGTGGAATGTTGTCGACAACTTGAAGTGACAAAGCTCGAATACACTAGGTAACATTGTTTTTCAATTTTTTTTTCTTATTTGACAGTTATTTGTTTAAGGCTTAATCATGCAGAGGTAAACAGTTGTCGAAAATATTGGTTCTTCAGTTGGTATGTTAAAGGAAAATGAACATGCTTTAGATGGTTATTTCTAGTTAAGAGTTTGAGTGTTGACAACCAAGACTATGGAAGTTGGATAGAGAATAATTGTTGGTGTCTTTTAGTTGGGTAGTTATGGAACTTCTCAATAGATCTTTATGGTATTTGTTTAGTTTTCTTCCATTGTAATCAGGTAATGCAAAAAATCTCTTGATGCTTACGGGCCTTGAGACAATTTGTTAAGGAAGTTGTTAAGAATGGTTTTGGTTAAGACCAAATCTGTACAGGTTTTTTGAGTAAAATCTTTGGTTTTGAAATATTATTGTTAAGAATTTTTTAAGGGCATAACTTTTGTTTATTATGATTAAAACCATTTAGGGTTTATGGATGATTCTTCTTGAGCTGTAACAGAAATACTCTCATTTGCTATGAAGTTAAAGTGCATGCTTAAAACTTGTTAAAGAGTTTGTTAAAAAGACTCTTTAGGGTTTCTCACCTATAACCCTAACCTGAGTTGGTTTACAGTTATTGAAACTGCAGACAAAGGTTATTTCATGCAATGACTTAAAAATATAACCTTCAGACATTTTTCTGGGTTACCTAGAAGAAGAATATGAGACTTATCCTTAACAAATATTGTACAAAAGTTGTATTGCATTGAAAATCTTTATATCAATGATTCTCAAATTATTGTATTTAAGGAGGATGTCATTCTCATACAACATTCTTCAATGTTCTTATTGAAAATATTTATAGTCTTCTATTGAGACACTAGGACTGCAAATTGCACTTCTAGGGTATTGATAGTATACTATAAGTATTATGCATTGTAAAAGGAGTTGGTGCTCCTGTATCATGTGAAGTTGGTGCTTCTGAACTTTGTGGAGTTGGTGTTCCTAAATTTTGTGGAGTTGGTGCTCCTAATCTTTGAAGAGTTGGTGCTCTAAGTGAATAAAGAGAAAGATATTTCAAGTGGTTTTTATCCCCCAAGAGGGTTTTCAAGTGGTATTTATTCCCCAAGAGGGTTTTCCACTCAATACATACATTGTGACACTAGGATTGCAAATTGCACTTCTAGGGTATTGATAGTATACTATAATTTTTATGCATTGTAAAAGGAGTTGGTGCTCCTATATCATGTGAAGTTGGTGCTTCTAAACTTTGTGGAGTTGGTGTTCCTAAATTTTGTGGAGTTAGTGCTCCTAAACTTTGAAGAGTTGGTGCTCTAAGTGAATAAAGAGAAAGATATTTCAAGTAGTTTTTATCCCCCAAGAGGGTTTTCAAGTGGTATTTATTCCCCAAGAGGGTTTTCCACTCAATACATATATTGTGACACTAGGACTGCAAATTGCACTTCTAGGGTATTGATAGTATACTATAATTTTTATGCATTGTAAAAGGAGTTGGTGCTCCTGTATCATGTGAAGTTGGTGCTTTTGAACTTTGTGGAGTTGGTGTTCCTAAATTTTGTGGAGTTGGTGCTCCTAAACTTTGAAGAGTTGGTGCTCTAAGTGAATAAAGAGAGATATTTCAAGTGGTTTTTATTCCCCAAGAGGGTTTTCCACTCAAGACATATTATGTTATGTGATTATTTTTTGTGTGTGATTTTTCTTATCTATCTAATCTCAATGTGTCATTAAATGCATTTAATGATTGTTAATTATTAGTATTTCATCTCTGCCAATGTTTATGTCAAAATATCATGCATAAAAGGTTTTGTTATTAATGTGGACTCTGATACATATCAAAGTGTAAAAATTCTTAACTTCAACCTATGTTAATGTTATGACTTTATGTTTAATTTGTTGGAAATATTAAAATCGGAATATTTTTGCATATTTTTCATGTCCCCTGAGTCTCCATATGAGTCTTTACTTATGCATTTTTCCTTCATTAAATAATTTGTTTGCTCATATTTTGGCTCATATTTGTCCCCTAAATCATCTATCTATGCATTTTCCACATTTTCGTCTATATCGGCATAGGTCTCCCATTGTCTCCCAGACCCATGTTGCTTATATGTTGACATTTGTTTACTGCAGATATGTCGGCAGGACTTTTGTATTATTTCGGTGACCGTGGAGGCTTATATCAGCATATGTCTTCATTGTCGAGGTTGCGTCTTACTGATTTCAACATGTCTCCCCAACTCAGTGTATGGTAGTTCATTGGTGAGAGTTATTCTTTTCGATGCAAGATCTTAGCGATATCATTTTGTCACATCGACCAGCGATTAAAAGAACATATCAATATAGGTTGGGGTGATCGCCATAAGGTCTTGGCGAGTGACCTTCGGTCTCGCCGATGGAAAACATGTAGATCCTTGTCAGTGTAGGTGTTGCCTTCTCTTGGCAATCAAAAGTTATATGGGGGTGACTTTCGAAAAAGCAAAGAGCTCTCTACGTGAGGTCTCCCCAATTAATGGATGTTATGGCGACACACTTGAGGGGCACTCATCGGTGGGAGATACATAATGTCACAGCGACACTCAAGGATGGATGAGAGATTTTAGTATAACATGAGTACTCTTTATAACCTCTCCCCGATGTTGTATTGTCTTGGAGAAAGTGAGTAGGGAATGGTTTCAGCATAAAAATTGATTTTTCTTAGCGAACTGAAAAATAACACAATGTGGGACCTTTGGTATAATGATGTATAGTCTACAAGAGGTCCCCTCGACATTGTTTTGTCTTGCTGATAGCTCAATGAGTATCCTTTTCGGTGAGAAAACCTTGTGGTCCTGGCGAAGTTGAATGTAACAAAAGGTATTGCTCGGTATGAATTTTTGTTTCAGTGTGTGGTCTTGGCGAGGAGCCTGGGGTCTTGCCGAATGGAATGTAGTGGTGGCTTTTTCGGTAGGACAATTGGGTGGTCACAACGACATGAAGTTATATGGGAGGCTCTCAGTGAAACTTAAAACAATCTATGTGAGGTCTCCGCAATATCTATGTGTTATAGCGAAGCACAGTGGGAACAAAGGAATACTATGTGGCTTCGGTATAACTAGCGGGTTGCTACAGCAACATGTAGGAGGAAAAATATATATTGGCAACACGTAAATGAAGTCTTTATGACATCTTGCTGACCCAAATGAGCTACAGTGAATGCGAGAGTGAAATACAAGCGCACAGAATGTCTAATGATTGAATTGCCTTCAGTAGGATGATGCATTATGTCTCGGTGACTGTTCACGGGTGATTAACAGAAATACAAAACACTGAGGCCGACATGTATAATGCCTGAGAGCCATTGCTTGCCAGCTCAATTAGAGCCTGAATTTTGTGCTGGGCTGACATGAGATCTCAATATGATATTTTCTTCAAATTCTTGTGTATAAATAGGAATTTTGCGATTGTAAAAGGGACACCAGTTATTAGTTATTCGATACAGTAGGCATATTGTATGAATACAGAATAGTAAATTTATCAAATCAGAGGCTATGATGCATGTTCTAAAATGGAGGTATTTATGAATGTCAATTGATGTTGCTGCACATGTCTGGTATCAGTTATCTGTTGAATTTAATAAGAGAATTGCTAAGTTGTCTCCAGGATGGATTCTTTCTAATTGATTAAATTGATATGACAAGTTTGTACTCAATTTATCAACGCACATTTGTTGTACTTGTGTGATCAATTGATTGGTTCTTTCAAGTAAAGATTAAATTCTTTTAGTTAATCACAGTAATCAGAGAGATTCGATTGGATTATTCAAGTAGAGCTTAGTAACCATATTTTTGCATGTTTATACCAGTTGTAAGCATAATCTATGCCAGATAACTTGAATTTTCTCATAGAAGTGTTGCTCATCTTGATCTCATTTGACTCTGCATACCCAACAAGGAACTAGTCTCTACACTTCATTATTTGAACTTATTCAGTTTTCTTTACATCTATTAGTCAAGCATTCATTTTAGGATTCATATCATAATATTGTTACTATTTTCAAGTTGGATTTCATTTGTTCACCTCCCATTGCCATTGTGAACAAATTGCTTTAAGAAGATTATCACAAATTAAGTCTACACCATTCAGAGAGGTAAACCCACCCAGGTCTTGCAGCACCTAAAGCGTAGAAGGTTGAATTCTTTTGATCTTGTCTGTTACCCTAAAGCATATCAAGAGATTGGCAGCCTCTTGAGGTATCTTGCCTGCATTTTTGAGAGCTAAAAAATTGGCAACTCTACTAGGGAACAATCAGAATCAAGGCCTTAATCATAGAGTCATAAATCTCGCACATACTCCGCTAGGAATAAAAAGTATCAAACCTTTTCTCATTTTTTGATAAAAGTGAGTGGCGACTCTAACAAAAAATTTGCAGTTGTTCATCATGAATTGAAGAAGATCTCAGTACAGGGGAGGTCATACTGGAGCTCCTGCTGGTAGCAATAAGTGGACACATAAAGATGACAGAGTTGATAAGGAAAAAGGCATAAATGAGGACATGTGCATAACAAACAAAGGTAAAGCACCAAGAGCATAGGGTGAAACATATAATTGCTTTGATACATGGAGAGATGATTCAAGTGCAGAACTTTGTACCCCTGATGATCAAAGAAATCCTTTTCCTTTTCACGATTCTCAGAAATAGGCTAAGCTTGAAGCTAAGAAACAGGCTAAGTTTGAAGCTAGACTTGAGCCTGAACAACTCAGAATTCAACATGAATATGATCAAAGGATGGAGGGTAATCATGAAACTCCTAAAGGAAACCATGAGCTCTCGATTCCTAATGAAGTAAAAGCACAGTTGGAACTGAAAGAGAAGAAGATAAAGGAACTAGAGGCTAAATTGCAGAAAGCCCAAATTACTGATCAGATGGCTGGTGGCCCAAAGTATGTCCCGCCTCACAAGCAAGGCCCTCAAATCAACAAAATGCTCCTCAAAATCAGATAGGGAATCACTACAAGTAGCCAAATCATCCACCTCACATTCCCACACAACATACAGGTATGTATCCACCTCATGTTCAGCATTATATCCCACATCATAATGCATAGTATAATAATCACATGCATCAATATCAGCATCCGCCTATTCCTCCCCCTCACCAACATGCAACCATGATTAGACAGTTTGATTTAGCTAGTTTCCAGTTATATCCTTACCCTATGGATGGCAGTTGGAGGAATATGGTGCCCAAATTTACAGGGAGTAATGCAATCACAGTTGAAGAAAATTTAATGAGTTTTAATGTTTTCGTCCAAGACATAGATATGCCTTATGAAGATTTACATATGAAGCTGTTCATGATGCCACTTCTTGAAGATGTCAGGGATTGGTTCAACAACCTGCCAGCATTCTCAATTAATTATCTCCAATCATTTCAAGACAAACTCTTAGAGCAATATGGGAATCAAAATGCTCCAGATGCAGCTCTTCATGAATTAATGAGAATTCAGAAAAATCAGAATGATTCAATTTATGATTTCAACTAAAAATTCAACAAGTTGCATACTAAAGTACCTCCTAGATCAAGGTTGCCAGATTCTATTGCATTGAGTGTTTATTTAAATGCATTTGATCCTAAGATAGGGTATGAACTGAGAAGTAGATCCCCGAGAGATTTGGCTGAAGCATAGAAGATAGCACTGACAATTGAAAACAATAGGAAGGCTACTGGTATAATTAATAAAAGAGACAACCCGAGGCCTCTTTAGCAAAACAATAATTATCAGTACAGACAAGAAAATACATACAGAAATGAGAACAGAAATGAAAGGCCAAGGTTGCATGATATGCCTTATAATACAGACTGGAAAGATGGGAAACCTATATCAACTAGGCCTAGAAATAAAGAAACTCCTGATCCATTGAGCAAGAAGGGAACTTACATGGTGAGTAATAATTACTTTTGTGAAGTTTGTAATCAGCCACATTCTCTAGACTATTGTGTTGTAGCTCAAAGGATGCAAGAAGAGGGAATGTTGATGGAAAATAATGGAGAAGATCACAAGGTCTACTTGACTTCAAATACCTTTTACCATGCTGAGAAGGAGTATTCATCTTCTGAGGATGAAGGTTATGAATATGATGTTTCAAATCAGAAGTACAACGTCCATATGGTTGAACAACATATCTTCTATGACTCTGAAGAATATTGTGAGGAGGATTATACTAAGCCACATTCTGATGAGGTGCTTGTTCAAAGTAATATTAGAAAACTCACCAAAGAAGAAATAGAAAGACTCACTATTGCAGCAATTGAAGAAGCAAGAAGTAAATACTGGTTGAGAAACAAACAAGTAAATGAGATGGAGGGCGTGCCTAGGGGAATTTTTATGAAAGATCAAAAAGCAACGCAAGAACTTATGAAAAAGCCAGAAAATAAGCAACCTGGTAAAAATGGAGAGAAGCCTATCCAAAAGCAGAAAGTTGAAGAATTACACAAGGAGATGCAAAAGTCTGATCAACCTAATAAAAAAGAAAAAGAAGAAAACAAGGGAGAGACATCAGAACTGAAGAAGACTGTTAAGATGGAGAGCTCCTCTTTTGACTTCACACAGGCGTTATCCCAGGTAAAAATGTCTATTCCACTACTTGAATTGATGAAAATTAAGGAATATAGAGATAATGTTGTTCAATTGATTACAAATGGGAATGAAAAACATATGAATTCTGAAGAAGTCAATAGGTAGGAAAAGATAAATAATTCAAAAGTCTGCTTGGGTGATGTTTTAACAACCTCCCCGCAAGTGGATCCTTTCTTCACCACATTGCTTATAAATAACAAACTGCTGAGAAATTGCATGATAGATTTTGGTGCTGCTATAAACATTATGTCAGTCGGAGTAATGAAGCAGCTGGGTATGTGGGTTGATACATATGAAGGGAAGTGCTATGCAATGGATAACAGACTTGTACCTATGGTGGGCATTATGAGAGGTGTTGAAGTCAATTTAGCTACTTACCCACAAGTGGCTTATAATATAGACATAACAATCATTGATACTCCTCCTCAATTCGGGATGCTTTTGTCAAGGTAGTGGACAACAACTATTGGTGGAAATGTTCAATTTGATTTGTCTTATGCTACAATCCCAATAAATGGTCAGGAAGTCAAGTTATATAGAGAGCCAAGGATGAACCAGCTTGTTGATTATGTGCCTCAAGATCAAATTACTTGTTTTTGTGATGTTGATCTTGGAAATTTTAAGATTGAACCAGCTCAGCCAAAATTAATTAATAGTGATCCAATTGAAAAACATGTTGCACAGAATTGCAATGGCGTATGGAAGATGTATTTTGATGGAGCCTGCAGTCAAGAGGGTAATGAAGCAGGGATTGTATTTGTTTCACCTGGAGGTATTACTTTTAAATATTCTTTTCTGTTAGCATTTGTATGTACAAACAATGTGGCAGAGTATGAAGCTTTATTGATACGCTTAAACATAGCTGTGAAACACAAGATTAAGTTGCTGGCTGTTTTGGGCGATTCTGAGTTGGTTGTTTCATAGATCAAATCAAAATATGCAACAAAGCACAAAATATTAAAACAATATAGGAATGTTGTATGGGATACAATTGAATTATTTGATGCATTTTCAATTGAGTGGATTGACAGATCAAAGAACATAATGGCTGATTTTTTAGCAAATGTGGCACTAAAAAGAGAGATATCATCATTGGATGGTATCACGATTAAGTTCAGACAAGGCCTATTGCCCTCGATAATGTTTATAGTTGGCAGGTCTTCAATGATGATACCTGAACTTTTGAAATTTCTCTTCATTGCATAGATCAGTATGAAGCCTAGGAAATTGATTTCAATGCTTTTGTTGAGGAAGTAGCTGGGAAACAAACTGTGTTTGGCAAGGAAATATTGCAGCTCAAAAAAAAAAAGCTTCCTAAAGGCTTAGTGGCACTAGAAAGGGTGTATGACAGAAGTGATCGGTCCCTTATGAAGCAAACACTAGTTAGAAAGGAAGATGTTGAAGAGATTAACTTGGGGACTGAAATAGCATCAAGAAAGGTATACATTGGAAAGAAGATCAGCCCTACAATCAGAAGAATGCTGATTGAGTTATTGAGAAAATATAAACATGTTTTTGCTTGGTCTTATGAGGATATGAAAGCATACAGGGAATATTTATTTCAGCATGAAATACCATTGAAGCCAGACGCCAAGCCTTTTAGACAGAAGCAAAGGCCTATAAATCCAACACTGGAACCTAAGATGCAGGAAGAATTGACAAAGCTCAGAGATGGAGGAATTATCAAACCAATCAAGCACTCAACATGGGTTTCGAATTTGGTCCCTATGAGAAAAAAGAATGGTGATATCAGATTGTGTGTGGACTTCAGAAATCTGAACATGGCATCTCTCAAAGATAATTATCCTTTACCTAATATGGAGGCTATACTGCATAAGGTGACAAGTTGTGAGCTATTATCTATGATGGATGGGTTTTCAAGATACAACTAGGTTAAAGTCAAGGAATCTGAGCAATATAAGACAACATTCATAACTCCTTGGGGAACATATGTATACATAAGAATGCCATTTGGTCTCACCAATGTTGTAGCGACTTTTCAACGAGCTATGGATGTAGCATTTGTTGATTTGATTAATGTTATCATGGTGGTGTACCAAGATGACCTGACTACTTATTCAAAAAAGGCTGAAGATCATGTCCAACATCTGGAAAAGGTATTTATTAAAGCCCTAGAATATGGTATTAGTTTAAATCCTAAGAAATGTCATTTTGCAGTCACAAAAGGTAAACTCTTAGGACATATTGTTTCAAAAGAGGGAATTAGAATAGATCCTGAGAGGGTTGAAGCTATTGATAAAATTCCTGTTCCAAAAATTGTCAAGGTAATACAATCATTCTTTGGACAAATTAATTTTGTTAAGAGATTTGTTTCTAATTTTGCTGAGATCATTAAGCCCATATCAAAAATGTTGAAGAAAGGACAAAAAATGGACTGGACTGCCGAAGCTTTAGATGCTTTTATGTCTATCAAAAAGGATATCAAAGAGGCTCCTCTTCTTAAATCTCCAGATTTTACGAAGCCCTTTCAGATATTTTCATTTGCTTCAATGCATACTATTGTTGCTGTTATGTTACAGAAAAGTGAGGATGGTCATGAACATCCTATGTCTTTCTTTAGTAAATCATTACAAGGGTCTGAATTGAAGTATGACATAATGGAAAAATAGGCATTCGCATTAGTAAAGGCCACAAAAGCATTCAAACCATATCTTGTTGGAGAAAAGGTGATTGCTTATGTCCCTCATGCTGCTGTCAAAGACATTTTAACACAATCTGAAGTTATAGGGAAAAGATGCAGATGGATCAACAAGATTCAAGATTTTGACATGGAGATACAGATCACTAAGCTAGTAAGAGGTCAAGGCTTGGCTAGGTTGATGGCAGAATCAAATATTGAAGCAAGTCAAGTCTGTAATATAGAAGAAGGGAATGCAATTGCAAGCGTTAAGCATACTCCTTGGTATACTGATGTTGTGCATTATCTTAAATACATGAAGTATCCATATGGATTGAGTGACAGCCAAAGGAGAACTTTGAAGTTGCAAGCATCAAAATATGTCTTCATGGATGGAGATCTATTTTGGAGAAACAGAGACGACATATTGTTATTATGTTTGGATGAGTCACAAGCCAAGCATGTTTTAAGTGAAATGCATGAAGGAGTATGTGGAGGACATTATTCAACAAAGACAACTACACACAAAATTCTCAAGGCTGGGTATTATTGGCCAAAGGTTTTTAATGATTCTCTTACACATGTGAGAAAATGTGAAGCCTGTCAAAAGTTTTTTGGAAAATTAAAGTACCAGGGTGTTTTGCCACTTCGACCCTTGAAGGTTGATGCCCCTTTCCATCAATGGGGAATTGATTTCATTGGAGAGATACAAGAGAAGTCAAGTGGAGGACATAGATGGATACTAGTTGCCACTGATTATTTTACAAAGTGGGTGGAGGCAATCCCAACCAAGCAGGCTACAAGTAAAGTTGTAACAAATTTTTTGATGGATAACATTATCACCAGATTTGGTGCACCATTGAGGATAATCACAGATAATGGAATGTGTTTCAGATCAGATAAATTCAAAATCTTTTGTGATAAGTATGGCATTACTATTTCTTATGCAGTTCCTTATCATCCACAAGCCAATGGTCAAGCAGAGTCCAGCAATAAGAATCTCTTGAAGATTATAAGGAGGATGTTGGGACAGAACAAGAAGGCTTGGGATTCAAAGTTAAAATTGGTTGTATGGGCTGATAGGATTACTATGAAAAAGGAAATTAGAAAATCTCCATTTGAATTAGTGTACGGAGCATAAGCCAGGATGCCTCTGTAGAATTTGTTACTAGTCTATTATTTTGTCTTATAGGAAGATTTGGAAGTTCTTGAACCCATGGAAGACAGAATGGAGCAACTTGCTGAACTTGATGAAGTAAGGAGAGAGGCCCAAAGTCAAAACGTGAAGTTATAGCCACAGATGGAGTATCTATTTGACAAGAAGGCAAATAATAGAAAATTTGAGGAAAATGATTTGGTGTTGATGTGGAATGCAAGGTGTCAGGAGAAAGGCAAGCATGGTAAGTTTGAAGCCTAGTGGCTGGGACCTTTCATTGTTGTTGGAAAGAAGGGTGAAGACTCATACTATTTACAGAATATGGCCGGTGAAGACCAAGAACTGCCTGTTCATGGGCAATACTTGAAGCTTTTCTTCTCTTGAGCAACACAGAGGATTAAGGGTTGCCAGTGCATGGACAACTCTTGTGTATCCTCTTTAAAATTATTTTCCATAAATAGTAGTCTAGGATTTTTCCCATCTCCATTTCACTATCATTTTCCATTCACTTCCGCTTTGCATTCATTTCCATTACCTTTCATTCCATTGTTGCTCACTAGTTCATCATTTTTGTTTCTGGTCTGCTCACCCAAAGATTCTGGATCCTTGCAATGATCTGACTATCATTCATCCCCAGACGGAGCCACTATTGGAACAATTAAAATCAGATGACTTTTGCATATTTTTCATGTACCCTATGCATTTTTCCTTCATTTCATAATTTGTTTGCTCATATTTTGGCTTATATTTGTACCCTAAATCATCTATCTATGCATTTTCCACATTTTCGCCTATATCGACATAGGTTTCCCATTGTCTCCCTGACCCATGTTGCTTCTATGTTGACATTTGTTTACTATAGATATGTCGGAAAGAATTTTGTATTGTTTCGGCGACCGTGGAGACTTATATCGGCATATGTCTTGGTTGTCGGGGTTGCATCTTACCGATTTCAACATGTCTCCCCGACTCGGTGTATGGTAGTTCATCGGTGAGAGTTATTCTTTTCGATGCAAGATCTTAGCAATATCATTTTGTCACACCAACCAGCGATTAAAGGAACCTATCGGTATAGGTTGGGGTGATCATCGTAAGGTCTTGGCGAGTGACCTTCTGTCTCGCTGATGGAAAACATGTAGATCCTTGTTGGTGTAGGTGTTGCCTTCTCTTGGCGATCAAAAGTTATTTCGAGGTGACCTTCGGAAAAGCAAAGAGCTCTCTATGTGAGGTCTCCCCGATTATTGGATGTTATGGCGACACACTTGAGGGGCACTCATCGGTGGGAGATACATAATGTCACAGCGACACTCAAGGATGGATGAGAGCTTTCGGTATAGCATGAGTACTCTTTATAACCTCTCCCCAATGTTGTATTGTCTTGGCGAAAGCGAGTAGGGAATGGTTTCGGCATAAAAATTTATTTGTCTTGGCGAACTGAAAAATAACACAATGTGGGACCTTTGGTATAATGATGTATAGTCTACAAGAGGTCCCCCCGACATTGTTTTGTCTTGCCGATAGCTCGATGAGTATCCTTTTTGGTGAGAAAACCTTGCGGTCCTGGCGAAGTTGAATGTAACAAAAGGTATTGCTCAGTATGACTTTTTGTTTTGGTGTGTGGTCTTGGCGAGGAGCCTGGGGTCTTGTTGAATGGAATGCAATGGTGGCTTTGTCGGCAGGACAATTGGGTGGTCACAACGACATGAAGTTATATGGGAGGCCTTCGGTGAAACTTAAAACAATCTGTGTGAGGTCTCCATGTTATCTATGTGTTATAGCGAAGCACAGTGGGAACAAAGGAATACTATGTGGCTTTGGTATAACTAGTGGGTTGCTACAGTGACATGTAGGAGGTGAAATATATATTGGCAACACGTAAATGAAGTCTTTATGACATCTCGCCAACTCGGATGAGCTACAGCGAATGCGAGAGCGAAATACAAGCGCACGGGATGTCTAACGATTGAATTGCCTTCGACAAGATGATGCATTAT
Source organism: Sequoia sempervirens (assembly GCA_007258455.2). Lineage (NCBI taxonomy): Eukaryota > Viridiplantae > Streptophyta > Pinopsida > Cupressales > Cupressaceae > Sequoia > Sequoia sempervirens. The sequence continues at coordinate 262,496,456 of VDFB02281492.1, forward strand.
GTCTCGCCGACTGTTTATAGGGGATTAACAGAAATACAAAACACTGAGGCCGACATGTATAATTCCTGAGATCCATTGCTTGCCAGCTCGATTGGAGCCCAAATTTTGTGTTGGGCCAACATGAGATCTCAATATGATATTTTCTTCAAATGCTTGTGTATAAATATGCATTTTGCGATTGTAAAAGGGACACCAGTTATCAGTTATTCGATATAGTAGGCATATTGTATGGATACATAATAGTAAATTTATCAAATCAGAGGCTATGATGCATGTTCTAAAATGGAGGTATTTATGAATGTCAATTGATGTTGTTGCACATGTCTGGTGTCAATTATCTGTTGAATTTAATTATAAGAGAATTGCTAAGTTGTCTCCAGGATGGATTCTTTCTGATTTTTTAAATTGATATGACAAGTTTGTACTCAATTTATCAGTGCACATTTGTTGTACTTGTGTGATCGATTGATTGGTTCTTTCAAGTAAAGACTAAATCCTTTTAGTTAATCATAGTAATCAGAGAGATTTGATTGGATTATTCAAGTAGAGCTTAGTAACCATATTTTTGCATGTTTATACCAGTTGTAAGCATAATCTATGCCAGATAACTTGAATTTTCTCAGAGAAGTGTTGCTCATCTTGATCTCATTTGACTCTGCATACCCAACAAGGCACTAGTCTTTGCACTTCATTATTTGAACTTATTTAGTTTTCTTTACATCTATTAGTCAAGCATTCATTTTAGGATTCAAATCAGAATATTGTTACTATTTTCAAGTTGGATTTCATTTGTTCACCTCCCATTGCCATTGTGAACAAATTTCTTTAAGAAGATTATCACAAATTAAGTCTGCACCATTCGGAGAGGTACACCCACCCAGGTCTTGCAGCACCTAAAGTGTAGAAGGTTGAATTCTTTTGATCTTGTCTGTTACCCTGAAGCATATCAAGAGATTGGCAGCCTCTTGAGGTATCTTGCCTGTGTTTTTGAGAGCTAACATAATTCATGGTTAATGCAAACACAATACTTTTCATGCACAAGTCAAATTTATTCTATAAACTTCCATTTGATCTTTTGGTTCAAAAGTCAATTAAATCCTTAGATTTGTAAAAAAATTGTGACTTACATAAATCAATGATTCACCCCCCCCTCTCAGTGATTCCAATCTTCCAACAAGTGGTATCAGAGCATAGGGTCCTCATATAGGTCTAATCCTGTAATGCCCACATTTTTATACTCTAAATAACCTAACACTCTACAACGACTTTACTAATTTTGCAAATAATGTTTTTTTGTTTACTTAAAGACAATGACAACACTATTCACTACTTACAGTTATAGTCCAAGATCACACTAGTGAGAAGGAATTATAGAAATGGTTCACTATTTTTAGCAATAGAGTCTACTTACTTTGGGTCAGCATAACATACCTCTTCCATTCCATCATGTTGAATTTTCCTTGTTCCCAATGCCTATATTTGCAAGGTTTACATGACTTGGCACACACATATGATCAAAGGTAGTTAGCACATGATTACTAAGATGAGCTATAAAAATCAATGGTAGTTTTATAGTATGAAAAGTCACCTACGAGACTTAGAAGAACATTCCTAGGGGCCCAACCTAATGCCTTAGGGGCTCATCACTTGATGGCCTTGCCTACGTATATATTTTGCAGAGTCATCGTAGTTCGCCAACTTGAGTTGCTCCAACTCATTTGAATCACCCTCATAGGGTATCACCTCTAGGTTTCAAAGGTAACTTCTACCTCGATCACAATATTACACCCTAACACTACTATATGCTAACTCGAATCACTTCTCAAAGGTACCATGTGTCACATACTAATTATTTACAATAAAAGTGGGTATGCAACCCTTTCTAGGGTCCATTACCCTAGACAATTTTGTGGTCGGCTGCCACCCACTTAGGTGAAGTTGAGGTGTTAGAAACCTCATTAGGGATATGCTAGAGAAGAAAATGGAGCATAGGCACAAATACTTGCATAGGAAAATAGTAATAAATTTCACTCCTCAACATGTTTGAATAAAATTGAAGCATCATTATACCCAATAATTAATGAATCCATTTAATTCAAAATTGGAAAGTGATTTGTTGACATACATGAGTAAACTAACCATTATTACTATTGAACTCAATTAAATAAGCGACTAAAGTGAAAATAGGGTAAGTATCATAGATAAAATTCCTAACCCATATTTAGGACCTATTTTGATAACTTATATTGAAGGAAGATTAGTCCTAAAATGAACCTAGTAACAACACTGACACATTCAATGATAATTTCACGAATTCCCTTTCATGCATGTAATGAAATGAATAGATTAGACTCGATAATTGAAGTAATGAAATCTCTTAACAAGGAGAGATTAAGGAATATAAATTACAAATGCAATACCTCCATCTAGTATTTTGTAAAATTTTAACCTCCAAAGAGAAATAACTAAAAATAAGTAGTTATCACTTATATAAGTTTATGATATGTTATAAAACATTAATGTTACAACCAAGCACATAGATTCCTCAAGAGTTTCCATGTTATCAACTCAATGACCATTTAAACTATAGACTTATTTTCATAAGGTTCCTCAAAAGGTTTCCATGTAATCAACTCAACCATTTAAACTATAGATTTATTTTCATACATACTATTTAATGTGACTAATCAATACTCTTTATTTATTTACTTTAATCAAATATTGATTAACACTCTTTACTTGCCAACCATTATCAATTAAAATTTTATTTAAACAATAACTTGGGGCAACCTTGACAATATTTGTATGTTTTACAAAAAGGTCTAATTGTGAGCTTGAATAATTTGGTAACAGTTAAGAATCTGGTGAATCTTCAATGAAGTACTTAATTAATACCTAGCGGAGAACCTATCCATCAATATCTAAACTCAACAATAAATACATAATGTATCTAATACAAGGCCATTGATATTAATATTATAGCCAAAATAAACATTAACTATTAATGCCAATACATTGATAATCGTCTTAATATTAATGTATTAATAACCAAATAAATCTTGTGAGTAAATGATTGTTGTTAATCTAACTCAATTTTTAATGCGTTGTCAACATAAATTTTACCCCATAATTAGATTACTTATCTTTTGTAAAAGATAATTAATAATTACTTTTCAATTTAAATTTAATTTCTTTAGTTTGTTAACTATTTTTATTTAAAAGAAGCTATATAATTAGTAAATATCAGTTGAAAATATATTTATTTATTCAAAACACTCACATAGGTTCTAAATATTATAAATAAAAGAACTACCTTCACATAAATATTTAAACCTATAAATATTCAATTAAAACAGTATTTTAAAAAAAATCATCTTAAAAGGTATAGTATTATCTAACCTCTTTTTCTTTATTAGAATTAACATGTACTATTTTAAGTATTATCTAGAAACTCTTTTTTCTTTATTAGAATTATACTCTACTGTTTTTTTTTTTGTTCTCTTTTATTTAAGATTTCATGGGATGTTACTTTATTCCCAAGTGCTTTTAGGATATAACGAAGAAAATGCATTTTTTTATTAGTCCAAAGTTTACGAATGGTGGAAAGATGAATTTAACTTAAAGCTTCATTTCTCACATATCTAAATGGTAAATGGAATGTACGCATGAACTAAGTAAGCCATACCAATCATGCCTAATTTTAAGGAGAGGTAAAAGAAGATAAGGGTAAATATCATCTAATCGATTCTTATGCAAAATCCTTATGCTAAAAAACCTATTTAGGGTTGACTGAAATGTGTTTGCAAAATAGAACAAATGATAGGATGGATGCACTAGTATGGTTTTCTGCTTAAAATACAAATTTGGTGACAGATATTGAATGCTAAAAGCAGAAAGAAGGTATAAATGATTTCAAATGAGAATTTGTGCATAATTTTTTTTATGAGGGTGCTGATCAGAAGTAGCAATGGCGGATTGCTGCTGGATGGGATTCAGTTCATGCAGCAAATAATAAGTGCTACAGAAAAGTAGGGCATGCACTTTTACTTCATTAAATTAACTAATCAAATTGGATGCTAAGAAGACTGTGATTAAAAACATCATACACTAAATATATTTACAAATTTAATACTTCAGAATATTTAAAGTCTGCCAAAAATCTCTATATACATGTGATATAGTGATACAGTCTTCCAAAAGAAATTATTGTATTTATACCCCTGTGCATCAGCTATGCATGGGCTTTAATTTGAGACGCCTATTGCTGTGTATTATTATTATTTTCTTTTATTATAAATAGTAAATATGTATTCAGTCTTTAATGCTGCTTTTTTACCCATAACCCAACAAAATTAATAATAACAAGTGACTTACCTCCAAATTTCGCATCAAATGTACCATACTGTTCGTGATGTCACTGAGAAATACTGGGCCTGATTTATAGGACACGCAGAATAGGGATTTGTTGAAGATGCTTTCGAAACTTTCAAGCAAATGCAATTGGTAGCTGTTGGGCCAAGTTCTATGTTATGGACGTATGGAAAGGCACACGGCTATTTGACAGAATTCCCCCAAAGAATTGCGGTATCATGGAATGCTAAGATTGCAGGATATGCACAAAATGGATTCGTTAAGAAAGCTTTAAAAAAATTTCAAGCAAATGCTATTGGCAGGTGCAAGACCCGACTCCACAACCTTTTACCAACATTCTTTCTGCCTGTGTAAAAGAATAAATAAGGGAGAGCTTTTGAAACCTGGTATCCCCCCTCCATCCACGCATACAGGATGGCTTTCTTATTTTATTTTATTTTTCCTTTTTGCTAGATGCCCCCCCAGTGGCTGCCCTGCCGAGGGAGATATGCATGCAAAAATATGGAAGCTTGGACAAGGCACGTGCACAGTTTGACAGATGCCTCCCAGACACGTGGTCTAAAGGAATGCTACCTGTAGAAACAATTTCCTAACTCTTTTCTTACAGGCTTGCAAAACGGGAAATAAAATGTTATTATCGATAGACATTTCCAACAGATAATGCTCCAGCACGAAAATGTTTGACAGCTAAATATATATAGTTCTAGATCTGCATTTTCAAATATTTTGATAAATGGAAAGACACGGTATTGCATTGGTCTGCCACATTAAACTTAATTATGGAGACATGCTGGAAGATATAATTCTAAAGTAGGAAGATAAGTTGAAGCATGTGTAAGATAAAATTTTATTGCGGGTAGTTTTTAAACTTCCTGGATACAATTATGTTTTCTATTATTAATATGTTTTTTTCTACAAGTGACATCTTGTCTTTTAAAAAATAAATTATATTACAAATAAAGTACTTCTTCATACATTACTAATCATAGTTTACACTTTAAAATGATAAAAACTACTTTTCACAACATTAAATTTATATTTTATATTATGTTTTCTAGAATACAAATGAATTGGTTTCAACTTGTTTGTTTGCATACCATTGTCACCTTCGTTAAAATATTATTCTTTATATAAAAGATTTATGTCTTGCCTATAGACATAGAGAGAACATGATCAATTGAATACAAACAGGTGTTGTAATAATTGGTGACAAGCATTTAAAAAAAAAGTACGCAAAATAGTTTAACTTCAAAGATATGAATGAGCTTGGATATTGAATGTTGTAATATTCAAAAGGAGATAAGATACTTTAGTTCACCGTCATATTATTTATACCAATAAATTTATAACATTACATTTGCAAAGTATATTTGGAAGGTGACAATCAAGTCAATGATGGATATTGGCTTTGAATATTATTTGTACTAACATTAATCCATTAATATTGGTAATATTATTCGATGTCATTATTAATATTAGGATTAATACCAACATTATCATTGCCAATATTAATATCAATATGAATAATAATATTATTGCTAATATCTCTCCCACCTAACCACGATAATGTCATACTTTAATGGTAGATAGTGTGAAGTTACTTATTAAGAATATTGCTAATATTATCATCATTAAACATTTACTATAGAGTAATTTTTTTAGGAAAATAATCTAGTAAGGAAATAAAGAGAATAACATTGATGAGGTTAATACCGATAACCCGATCAAATGAAACACGCCCTAAGCCATGTAATCTAAAGGATAATAATTAAATCATAAGTAACAAGTATATGATGTTGAAATATTCAAATAGTACCTTAAGTGCAATTTATATACATGAATCCAAAATGCATTACCCATAACCCACATTGAACATCTACCCTAGCCTACATAAATAAGTGTGGTGTTTGTACAAAATTCTAAGTATTAAACATCATTTCATATGTACCCCCTCAACCATAGTTAAATAGAAAATGCCAATATAAAACATCATAGATCACACACCTTCGTGGAAACCAATTATCACATACATGATCTAACACATCAAATCATAGCACAAATAAAAACATAGCATAAGTACTCAAGGTACACAATAAAAATACTTTAGAGGAAATACAACACCTTAATGGAACGTTAATACAAGAAACCAAGTCATTTTCTAGTGCCCTTGTATCATCCCCTAGGATTTGTCTTACTCTTTCAAGTCAGCCAAGGAGTGGGATAAGGTTCCCATGGCACCCTATCCCTCCCAAAATTTATTGATCACAGGTCTTGCATCCATAGAGGAAAGAAATTAAATGGGACTTAGAAAAATTTATTCCTACACCACCTTCAAGAATTATTATTCTAGTCCCAAGATTACACATCTTAATATGTTAATTCCAAGATTCTACTAAACAACCTCCACCATATAAATTTATATAATGTTGCAATGATCAAAAATTGGTGAGGCCTCACAAATGCACCTAGGATAGATTCTGGTTTTGGAAGTCTGTCAAACATGTCACAAGCTCAAGAAGGTACTTCTATGTCTAGAGCTCCACTGTTTGATGGTACAGACTATGTGTTTTGGAAAATCAGAATGGAAACATATCTTATTTCAATTGATGTTGATGTATGGAGCATAGTTCAAGATGGATATGTTATTCCATCCAAAATTCCCTATGACTCTGCTGAGAAGAAGTATAAAACTAATGCTAGAGCTAAACATGCTCTTTTGTGTGGGTTAACTAAAGATGTATTTGTTAAAGTCATGCATTGCAAATCAGCTAAAGAAATTTGGGAAAAACTTAAAAATATTTATCAAGGAAATGATAAAGTCAAAGAGTCAAAAATCCTTACTCTTAAAACTCAGTTTGAGGAAATGAGAATGAATGATGATGAAAAAGTAGTTGAATAATTTTTGAGAATAGATGAAGTTGTTAATGCATTGCGAGGGTTAGGAGAAGAAATAGAAGAGTTTGATGTGGTCAAGAAGGTCATTAGAACCTTACATCCTAAATATGAAACTAAGGTCTCAGCACTTGAAGAAAAGAAACATTTTGACAAGCTTACCTTAGATGATCTATAAGGAACCCTTACTGCTTTTCAAATGAGAACAAGCAAAATCAATCCAACAGGAAAATAAATTTCTTTTAAAACTAAAAAATGAAAGATGTAGTTGAAAGTGAGTCAGGAGACTCTGATATAAAAGAGTCTCACTTTGTTACAAAACTCAAAAAGGGATTAGGTAAATACAAAGGAAAACTTCCCTTTAAATGTTTCAACTATGGAAAAATTAGACATTTTGTAGCTAAATGCCCCTATGTTGAACAAAACAATGATGATGAAAAACCTAACAAGCAATTTAAGAAGGTCTATAAACCTAAAAGGAAATTCAATTTCAAGAAGAAAAAGAGTTTGTTCATCAAAGATGAATTAGATAGTGAGACAAAAGACTCTTTAGATGAAGAATATGAGACCTTGTTTATGGCTGAAGTCAAATGGAAAGAGGATATAAACAACAAGACTGATTTAGAAGATGGTGAAATAAATCTAGAAGGTGAGTTAAAAATTTGTTTTAAAGGAAATTAAAAAACTTAAAAAGAAATTCCTTGCTCAAGAACAAAAACTAGATCAAGCAATAATTTCTTTGAAGACTCAACTTGAAGAATCTAAGAGAATTGAGGACTGTCTTAAAATAATTGTGAGTTTCAAAGACAAAGAAATTCAAAGATTGGAGCAAGAATTTGTTAATATTAGAAAGAAAATTGAAGGGTATGAAAGTACAATAAAGCTCTATGATGTGCTTAGAAAGAAAAAATTGAATAAGGATAAAAATAGAGTAGGGTTTGAAAAGGGTGAGTGTTCAATTGATACTTCAAAGAAAAAAACCTAATTCTACAAACAAGAGTTTCAAACCAAATCATTTTCAATCTGGTAAGAATTATGTACATTCTAAAAACAAAAGAATTTTATTTAGATTCAATCCTTTTTTTTATGGTTACTACTTCTATTGCAACAAGTTTGGCCATAAAGTGAGTACTTGCAAATTCATGACTTCTAGAATGCCAAGGTTTGGAAATAAGCAATACTTTGTTTTTGTAAACCATGTCAAATGTTTTAAATGCAATGTTGGACATACAGTCAAACAATGCAAAACCGATCTACATGATAAACAACAGAATACAAAAATAGTTTGGAAACCTAAGTTTGTCAAAGGCATAGAGCAATCAATGCTATTCCAATCCTCTTTTCATACTAAAAAGGAGGACTTATGGGTCCTAGATAGTGGTTGTTCTAACCACATGACAGGGGAAAAGGACAAGTTTATCAAACTAGAAGATTATACTAGTGGATATGTGAAATTTGGTGATAACACTAGTATACAGATTAAAGGTAAAGGTTCACTTCTACTAAATGAGGACACACCCATTTATGATGTGTATTATGTGGAAGGTCTAAAGCACAATCTACTTAGTGTTAGCCAAATCTATGATAGTGGCTATCATGTCATGTTTACTTCACAGGGATGTGAGATCAAAAAAAATTTTGGAAAGACTGTTGCTGCTAGGAAAAGGACTAAAGGTAATGTTTATAACCTTCTAGACACCTCTAGTAATGATAGTGATGAAGGTATGTGTCTAATGGGTCAAGTTGAAAAATTTTGGCTATGGCACAAAAGATTAGGACATATAAACTTTGATAATTTGGTTAGAAATAGTAAAAACTAGAATGTTAGAGGTTTACCAGTTCTTATTAAACCATAAAATTTTGTGTGCAAAGAATCTTTAAATGGTAAGCAAACTAGAGTCAGCTTTAAGTCAAAAGAACATTCTTCAACTAATCCTTTACAACTGGTGCATATAGATTTGTGTGGTCCAACTAAAACAAGATCAATTAATGGTGAAAGGTATTTCATGTTGTTTGTGGATAACTATACAAGAATGGTATGGGTTAATTTTCTTAAACATAAATCAGTTGCATTCGAAAGATTCAAGATCTTTCATAAAATGGTTGAAAAAGAATCTGATCTAAAGCTCAAATTCTTGAGATCTGATAAAGGAGGAGAGTTCACCTCTTAGGAATTTGTTGATTATTGTGAGAAGCATGGTATAAAAGACAATATGTAGCTTCTAGAACACCTCAACAAAATGGGGTTGTTGAACATAAGAATAGAACTGTGAAGGAGATGGCAAGAACCATGTTAAATGAGGCTAAATTTCTAGACATGTATTGGAAAGAGGTTTTTCATACAGTTGTATACATTTTAAAGAGAGTGCAATTTAAGGTGAGATCAAAATTCACTCCTTATGAGGTCTCTCACTTTCCTCAATCTACCTTTCCCCATTAAGTACTCCCCTTCGAATTTGTTAATAGAGTTGGGATCCCAAATGTGATCTACATAGATCTTTGTTGCAAACTTAGGAAGATATTCACTAATGTACACCATGGTCTGGTATACCATATATCCCTCCACCATAGAAGCCTCGAGATGTGCTCTTTGTCTAACCAAAGCCTTCAAAAATCTTAAGTGCCTTTCAACCATCCACATTGACCTTGTGTGTACAGGTCCACACAATTCAGTCTCCTCAACTTGGTGTATAAGGTAGTGTTCTTGTGCATTGAAAAATGTTGAAGGTAGACACTTTCGCAATTCACACATTAGACGAGGAATTTTTCTCTTCCAATAATTTATATCTTCTATATGGATTTATTTAGATGATAGCCATCTACAAGTGATTCAAGGCACAAATATATTAACAAGATTTAACAAAAATATACAGTATATTACATAACAAGTAAAACAAATGGCAATTATAAGATGTATACAACGAATTGAAAATATCTCGCTGCTTACCTCATGTATTTTCCAAGATCATATATAACTTGTTTGACACTGTTGTCAAAATTGTCTAGGATAGATAGAGGTAGAACATACTGCAACAATTATAAAATGATCTTTTCATTATTTTTCCAAAAGTAGTAAACACAATACACTAAAAATTACATGCATTATACAAGTGTATATAATATACCAGAATAATTACCTTAATGAAGGTATGCCAATCATGTGTTTTCATCCCTGACCCAAATTCACCTTTCTTTGTTATTATATTGTTTATGTTCACAGCAAATCCCGTGGGAAATCGAATTTCTCGTATGACTTCTTTTATAGCATTGCTTTGCTGCTTTGTTAATAACCAAGGAAGGGCACTCATATTAATTTGGTATCCATCACTATTTAATTGAATGACATTTTTCATTGCATGATTGGCTTCTTAAATGTCATGACAAATTTTGACAATTTTTTCTTTGTCATGCCTTCCACCCAATATTTTCCATAACATTTATGTTATATTCTTTCCGATATGTATTGTATCAAACAAATGCACAATTTGTAGCTACTCATAGTAGGGCAACCTACTAAATTGTCTAGGATAACTTTTCAGCCCCTATGGAAGCCGACCATTAATGCCTTGACAACCTTCATGAAGCATATAAGTTAAACAAATTAACAATGACAATCATTTTCAATTACAACATGAGTAAACACAACACAATATAAAAATATAAATTCAAAACATATCATATATGATAGATAAATAATTTGATCTAATGTATAGCCTTGACGATTAATTCTATTATATTCCAACTTCCATAGGCGAGGTGTCATTATTCATGGTTTTGATGTAGTCTCCTCTTTCCCATTGAAAGGATGTTTTTTCAGTAGTTCGATACTTATGATTTCTATGGAGGAAGTGCCTATACTCATCAAACACCTACTTTCCTAAACTTGTTGAATGATGAGAATTAAATATTGTTAAAGTGCAGTCGAATGTTATAATATACCACAAAAATGTGTTAGCCCTAGGGCATCATGAATTGTCCATACAAGCATTGCATGGAATTGAAATTGTCTTTGTCCTATTGGTCTAGAGATGTCATACATAGTGACGTCATTCCATAACTTTAGTAACTCGTCAATAAGAGGCTCGATATACACATTCATATCTTTACTTGGTACTTACCTAGTTGAATGAACATAAAAATTACATAATTATTATAACCATTTTATTGCAATATATATAAATTAATGTACATGACTATTAAATGAAAAAAATGTAAGTCATTATGCAATAAATAACATAAATGAGATGCTGCTACATTAAAGAAAATTGATGTAAACAAATACCTAGAACACTCATTGACAACATTATGTGCTCCCTCTTTATTGACATCCATGGAGGAATGATATTGTTGATAACAAAAACATGCCACACTGAGTAAATAGATCTCAGCTCTCCAAATGGATTGACATCGTTCGCTCCCAATGAAAGCCTAAGATTACGAGGTTCTTCTTTAAAGTGTGGCCTTTTTTCCTCCATGTCCCTAAATGCAGAACCATCCCTAGGAATTTGAAGAATGTCATCTCCACTTCTATTCCATGCATGGTAATCCATAAAATTGCGCTAAGCTTTCACACCTAAATAATCGTTGCATATGTAGAATAATGAGAATATAATAGAGAACCTTGCGAGGCACCTTTTTTGTTAGTTGATCTATTCGATATCTACTGATATGACATTCTGGGCATTCTGTTGAAAATTATTTTTGTTTATGATATATAATATGATCATTGGGACATGCATCTATTGATTGATACTCCATTCTGATATCTTTCATAATGGCACATAAATCTCAGTATGAGCAAGGTAAAATATTTGATGGTGGCAACAAAAATTCACCAATCAATCTACAACAAAAAATAATTTTTTCATATAAAGAATATTAATGGTACATATTTCATCTTTTATTTACTAGTGATGAACTAACAACAATTAAAATAGATGAAAAAAGATGACATATATGACATACCTTAACATCTATGAGATTGCTATGTTTGATAAACCATTCATAACCTTCAAGTTCAATAGCAACAATACAACAGAGAGAAGAGTTGTTTGGGAGCCTTCATAAAGGGGCTCGTATGCCTTCTCAAGTATAGGTAAATCATGGACATCATCAAAGTCATCTTGATCATCATAATTAGCTCTGCCACTAAATGTGTCATGGATCAATGTATTCGTACCATCATCTTCAACTATGTTTTCTGGTGCATGATCATCTTCTTCCATAGGATCATTAACTTCATCTTCGATATTCACAGCTCCATGTTCGTCTGCTCACAAAACCACATTCTCTGGGTCGTGATAATCCATATCATCTGCCCTAGGTGCCACCTTTATAATAATGATAGACACAAATAAACCATGATCATGATCAAGTGATTATATATATATATATATATATATATATATAATGTTAAAACAATATAAACATTTACAAATTCGATCAACATAAACACATATAATGAACAACCTACCAATGGACGATAATCATGCCCCCCTTCAATGTGACCATGTTGCCGACAATGCTTCTCAGCCGCTCTGATTAAAAGTCGTCTCATCTTTAAGCCCTTGCAATTATTGCAAGGACAATAACATTTCCCATCCCCCTTTCTTTTCAATCTAGCCCACAATCTATCAAGTGTCTCTTCATTTTTTTCTGGACTAATATTATCTGACATGATTTTTCTTTACCAAGCTTGACTATTTAGGTCTTCAAAAAATATCAAACTCACACTGCAATAATTTTTATTCATAGACAGGTAACATAATCTAATAATTCTGATATTTTACACCAACAAAATTTGGCATGCAACCACCCCTGCAAAAGAGAAGATAGTCTATAGTTAATGACCCCAAAAAACACTTTAAAATGATAATTCCAAAACTTATTAAATTATGATTTTACTATGATTTCCAAACATTAAGACTCTGAAAATTAGAATATTGAACTTGATCACAAACTTCCTACAATGATGGAGGTAGCGAGCTAGTAAGAGCAAGTGGCCCATTCCTAAGGAGCAAGAAGTAAGAATCGTCATTGCTAATGTCAATACAAATTTATCCTTTTAGTTAAAGATGTAATGTGTCACTTCTTATGACGAGCTTATCCCTAGGGCCCTCAACATTGAGATAGCCCTAATAAAAAACAACAGAAGCATTGGTAAGAGCATGATTAGGGTACAAACCCTAGGCCTTTGTAGAAACATAAACAATAACTATAGTGGATTAGAGAGGTTGCAATACCAGAAAGACTGAGACATTGTAGGTAATAACAAAATATTGCAATCTAAAGATTGTAGCCAAAAAAAAGCACACTATGTAGCTTAGTGACATTTGTAAATGTAATCTACGGTAAGAAGAATGACAGTCAAAAATAGGCTGAGTAGTGACAAGATAATAAAGCTCAAACCTTACATAGTAAAGTGGAGATTTTAATAGTGAGTTTCCTTACCCCCTAAGGGTTTTTCAAATGCTTTTGGTAGTGTTAGACAAGGAAAATGCAATCAGGAAATGATTGTCCAAATGAAGTAATAGTGGTAATCATAGGTTCAATGTTTCTTCTTAGCCATTAATGTATAATGGAGGTAGTGGATTGCATGTTTGAGCAGTGTTTTGAGACTCATCAAAGATGGGAGAATATTGAATAATATCTTGTGGACTGTGAATTAGTGTCAATAAGGTTGAAGGATCTTAAGAACTACAATACCATGAAACGATGAGCCCCTGTAGTAAGTAGGAAATCTATTGGGCATAGTTTGATTTTATAAAAGGATGCTCATGAAAGGAATCTTCAAGTGATAGTGAGTGAGTTGTTTGAGATTGCAGCTGAGAGTGCAATACCCAGTCTTAAAGGAAGTTAGCAAAGTAGTAAATGTGCAAGAAAATCAAATCGTACACAACAAACAATTCACAATGTTATCTTGTATAATGCTTTGGGTTTGAAGACAAAAATCTCATTGTATCTTCATGATGAAAGTGGTGACCTTAATGGTCAATCACTGGCAACCATGATTTTAAAAGATGTTATTGTGCTTATGGAGGCAACATTTTAAGCAAGGCAGTGAGTGGTGGTTTGGAACAATGGCATGTATGAAGGACTTGCTTTATATGCATACTATGCAGTCTAGCTTAAGACACCATTCTTAGGAGAGATTGAAGGTGGATTATGGAATTCAAGGGTTACCATGAAAAGGATTAAATCAAAGACTGAGATCTATTTAAAAGCCACAGTCATGAAGATTTTAAAGATGTCACATGCAAAATCCTAGTAGCTGGAGTAATGAATACAGTGCCAAAGAGCATAGTGTGTTGGGGCAGATTTAGGAGATCTCCACATTATCTAATTATAGGGAAATACATCATTTATTTATTTTTTTAATTAAAATAAATCATTCTAAACCCTATATACGATACATTGATACTTCAAAAGCCTCTAAAGGAATTTGAGATTATGCAAATATATGTCAAGTAACATTCATAAGGTTTAGAAAATCTTGATCACTCTTTAGAATAGCCCATTAAACATGGGTTGTGCTTGAATGCACTACATAATTGATATAGCATAACCACTCTACATATCAACCAGAGTTATAGGCTCTTTATTGCAAAAAGAGGTAATCACTCTTTGATCATGCTATAATTACATCCTAACCTATTAAACTTGAGACAACCTAAATGCACCCAATGATGATTGGCACCTACATTATACAACCTGAATTAACTACATTATATGAGTGCCTACATTTCTATCACAACATAGCCGCATTAAACTTGGGTCACACATAAATGCATCATGTATTTGTTATAGCACAACTATGCCACATAACCAATAGAGTTATGGATCACATAATTATAGTCACAAGAATTTGTTCCTTGGTTGTGTTCTTATGGTGATTCCACACAACAAAATCTGGACATGAAATTCTCAAAACCCTAAACCTCTAAAAATGAAATCTGATGAGATGTTGCTTTAAAATATGATTTTCAAACCTACAACTACAAATCTAACTTCACAATTGAATTATGCGAAAAGATAATGACTACCCTCAACTTGGCGATATCTTCTTGAATTTTTTTTATTTTTCCCAAGAAAATCATCCTTAGTTCTGCATAAACTGTCTCAAGTAGAGAAAAACACTGTTGCAATAAATAATGCGTGAACTTTCTTTTATTTATGTCAGCCACAATTTGATTTTTTTCTATTTTTCATGTTTGTCGAAAATTCGATGAAAATGATAGCCGACATTTCGATGAACCCCAGGTTCATCGAAATTTTGACAAACATCGAGGATAAAATTTCAAAAAATTGAAAATTACACATCAAATTTTACAAGAACCCGACTATACATCAAATTATACATATTTCGTCAAACAGTTTTGTTGGATTTTGCAGTCAAATGAGTTAGTGTAATATCAAATTTTTTAGTTTAATTTTTAGTATTACATGTTTCTTACCTTTTCCCCTCAAAATACAAGTAGTTTTAGGTAAAATCAATAAGAGCTAGCTTTCCTGGAGGTACTTTTCTGTTATAGGGTCACCCACAACCCTAGAAAAGTTCCCATGTTACTCATGATTGGCTATATTTAATCTCAGCCTGGGTGCAAATCATTAGAGCTAACAGTTCTTTCACATGCAACACTTAGTTTTTCCTTAACTTGGAGTTGTAGATGATGGTTTCCTTCTTGCAATAAATTTGGCATGTATCATCAACTCCTTCATTTATGAGAAATGAATTCTTTTCCTTTTTGAAAAGACAACAATTCATAATGACGATTAGTCATTATGTCCTACAACACCATTTCTTAGGAAATTGAGCTAGCAATTGAAGGCATACAAAACCTTTCACATGCTTTGCAATTAATAACCTAAAAATCATGGTTAGGCCAAAAGCGTAATGAGTACACAAAAATATTGAGTTCATCCTTGGAGAATGAAAAATTCTCACAGCATGACACATTAGCACTTGATCGTGTAGATTATCACTTGGGATTGCCACTAGTTTTAGCTAATTAATTACTCCTTAACTCGCATGCATCAATTTGTACACAACAGATGCAACTAGGTGGGATTCTCGAGTTTTCTCTTGGTTGGATTTTTGAGTTGGCTCTTGATGGGGTTTTCAAGTTGATACCCGATCAACATCATGCTTATCGCATGCATGTACCTTGGCTATTTCTATAAATAGACCTAAAGACAACAACATAATGTGCATTTGTTTGGTAATTGGGACGAATTGGCATTAGGTAGTTAGAACTAGAGATAGGCACAATGAATACTCCATTTAGGCTTACTAGCAATGAGTTGCGGGCAACTTTTCTAAGTGAAATTTCTAGCAGGGGTTTGAAACGCATGACAAAAAAAAAGCATTTTGTAGACATATAAAATTGATCTAGGCCTACGAACTTTATTTTCTCCATATTTCTTCTCAACATAATTAAAATATTTAATTATGTCCTATAGTCCAAATTCAACTAGATTAATTAAATAATTCTTAATTATTTACTTAATTCACATCTTTCATTCCTCCTGACTATTTAAATAAATAAATTATATTTATTTTATTTAAATACGTTGCTAATTTCTTATGTCTCACCATAATTAAATAAATTCATAAATTTATTTAATTATCATTTGTCAACTATTTCTTCCTAATTATTTAAATAAATAAACTTTATTTATTTATTCAGATACGTCATTAATTTCTAATTTCTTCTTATAATTAAATAAATTTTTATATTTATGTGGCATGGAAAAACTGCCTCTATAAAACATTTTAAAATATTTGGCAATAAATGCTTTATTAGGAAAGATGATCAACATCTAGGTAGCTTTCAATCAAAGTGTGATGAGGGTATCTTTTTGGGATACTCAACTCAAAGTAGAGCCTACAAATGCTATAACAAAAGGCTTAATAAGATTGTTGAGACAATAAATGTGAAATTTGATGAAAGATTACATTTAGAAACTGATCATGTGCAAATTGATGAGGAAGAATCAGAAACAAAAATTGAGATAATACCTAAAGATGTTGGGACAAAAAGTCTTGTAAATACTGTGCCCAAAACTCCTTCAATATCTATTGCTAAAAAACATCCTCAAAGTCAGATCATTGGAGATAGAAATGTTGGAGTTCAAATACGAAGAAAAACTGATCAACTTGAAGAACAAGCTCAAATAGAAAAGCATACAACCTTTTGTTTAGTCACTGAATTTGAACCTAAGAACTGTGATGAAGCTCTCTTGGATGAATGTTGGCTTAAGGCTATGTAGGAAGAAACAAATCAAATTGAGAAAAACCAAACTTGGGAGTTAGTCCCAAGACCTGATGACAAGAATGTCATAGGTGGCAAGTGGGTTTACAGGAATAAGCTTGATGAAAATGGAAAAGTTGTTTGCAACAAGGCAAGGTATGTCTGCAAATGATATGCTCAAAAGGAAGGTATTGATTTTGGTGAAACCTATGCACCTGTTGCTAGGCTAGAATCCATTAGAATATTTTTGCCTAATTTTGTTTATAATAATTTCACTGTTTATCAAATGGATGTCAAGACTGCATTTTTAAATGGATATTTAGATGAAGAGGTCTATATGGAACAACCTTAAGGGTTTTTTTGCAAAGACAAGCCTAATCATGTTTACAGGTTGAAGAAGGCCTTATATGGCTTAAAACAAGCACCTAGGGCATGATACTCTAGGCTGGACAATCATTTGGCATCAAATGGCTTTGTTAGAGGTGGTGTTGACAACAATCTCTATGTCAAGATTGAAGGTACTGGTATTTTGGTTGTTGAAGTCTATGTAGATGATATCATTTTTGGCTGCAATAATGATGCTTTAAGTAAAAAATTCTCTCATATTATTGAATCTGAATTTGAAATGTCAATATTGGGAGAATTGACTTTCTTTCCTGGTCTTCAATTTTCTCAACTTGAAAGTGGTATATTTCTCTCTAAAACCAAGTATGCTAGAGAGATGCTTAAGAAGTTTCAAATGGATGGATGCCATCTTGTTAGTACTCCAATGGTTACTGGTTGTAAACTCACTAAGGTTGATGATTCACCTGATGCAAATCAGTCTAAATATAGATCAATGATTGGAAATTTGTTATATTTAACTGCTTCTAGACCTAATATAATGTAGGAAGTTTGCATGGTTGCAATATTTCAGGAATCACCTAAGGAATCTCATGTTACTGTTGTTAAAAGAATCTTTAAGTATATTCAGGGTACTCTTGATTATGGTCTTTGGTATCCTAGAAGCAATTATTTCTCTCTAATTACATATACAAATGTTGACTAGGATGGCTATTTGGATGATAGGAAAAGCACCAATGGTGTTGCATTCTTTCTTGGTGATTGGTTAGTTGCTTGGCATAGTAAGAAACAAGAATATGTTTCTCTTTCTACTGTTGAGGTTGAGTACATAGCTTCCAATTCTTGTTGTACTCAATTGCTTTGGATGACTCAAACATTATTTGATATGGGTATCATAGTTTGTAATCTTGTTTCTATTTTATGTGATAATTCAAGTGCAATCAAATTTCACTTTCTTCAAGAAAAAGTTTTGGCTAATGA
The DNA here is from genome assembly GCA_007258455.2 of Sequoia sempervirens. Lineage (NCBI taxonomy): Eukaryota > Viridiplantae > Streptophyta > Pinopsida > Cupressales > Cupressaceae > Sequoia > Sequoia sempervirens. Next base: position 262,515,292 of record VDFB02281492.1, read on the forward strand.
ATTATGTCTACAATTTGTTGCTTCACAAGAAAAAGTGGTTGATATATTCACTAAACCTCTCTCCAAATAAGTCTTTGAAAGGTTGAGGCTTAGATTGGGAGTTATCTCTCAATCATTACTTCATTGATTCTCCTATCTTTGGTTCAGGGGGAGCTTGTTTCTATATCTTTTCATTCATAGCTCTTTTGCATAGTTAGTTTGTTGCTATATTGCTCTACTTGCAACTGGTTATTGTGTTGGATAGTTGGTTGGCTTCTCAGTTGTTTATCTTCATGGCATCTCGCATTCTCTTCTTTCATTCTTTGTCATTGAGGAAAAAAGGGGGAGAGATGATATGTTTTTTTCCATCAAGGACAAAGGGGGAGTTTGTTGGATTTCAATTGTTTATGATTTGCGGTTTATCCTTGATGACAAAACTGATTCTTTGATTTGGAATTCTCAGCTTGGTTGGTGATATGATATTTAGTTACATTGGTTTATTCACATATGGTTGGTGAATGATGTGCAGCTATAGGATTTTGATTTAGGATTTTGATATGTGATGATGCTGACAGTGTTTATCATTTTGACATGATGTTTTTTAGTTTGATTCTTCAAGGTTACAAGTCACAAGTATATTGAGTTGATTATTATCAGTTTGTCTTTGAATGATATATTAGTGAATTATTAATCTCATATTATTGCACTACTATATTGTTTTAAGTCATTCATGATATTTATACTTGATTTGTATAATGGTGTTTACATCTAGCTTCTTGAGATGACTTTTGGCTCAGTTTGGTTGCATTGGCATCATTGACATCACTGTGGTCTTTGCACTTGAATTATTTCATATTGATCAATTAAGGTGGTTTTCTCCATTCCAGTCCCTTGATGATATTATTGTTTAGCCTACTATGTTATAAGGTTACTTTCAGAGCATATACTATGGTCTTGGTTGTTCTATGCTTACATTTTGATGAGAACTCATGTTAAATTTTAAAAGGTCTATAGAACTTACCATTTGCATCTCATATGTTTTAAAGATTTGAAGACCTTATCATTAGTATTACTTGTATTAAGGCATCAAAATTCTTTTCACTTGTACTACATATGGTGTCAGGCACTAAAAGTGACATAAGAGTTTTCTAAGCCTGAGGTTGTCGAGTGTACTAAAGGTTAAAAGCTTATTTTCAAATCCTGGTAAAAATAGTTTGTTATTTCATTATTTCAAAGCCTTCATTAGGGCACAATAGGCAGAAAATCACATGGAGAATATGTACAAGTTTTGCAATGATCAGGTGGAATGTTGTCGGCAGCTTGAAGTCACAAAGCTCAAATACACTGGGTAACATTGTTTTTCAGTTTTTGTTTTCTTATTTGACAGTTATTTGTTTAAGGCTTAATCATGCAGAGGTAAACAGTTGTCAAAACTGTCGGTTCTTCAATTGGTATGTAAAAGGAAAATGAACATGCTTTAGATGGTTATTTTTGGTTAAGAGTTTGAGCGTTGACTGTGAGCTAATGAAAGCTCGACTGTGGAAGTTGGACAGAGAAGAATTGTTGGCATTTTTCAGCTGGGTAGTTATGGAACTTCTCAATAGATCTTTATGGTATTTGTTAATTTTTCTTCCACCATAATCAAGTAATGCAAAAACTCTCTTGATGCTTACATGCCTTTAGACACTTTGTTAAGGAAGTTGTTAAGAATGGTTTTGGTTAAGATCAAATCTGTACAAGTTTTTTGAGTAAAATATTTGGTTTTGAAATATTATTGTTAAGAATTTTTAAGAGCATAACTTTTGTTGATTATGATTAAAAACCTTTAGGGTTTTTGGATGATTCTTCTCGGGCTGTAACAGAAATACTCTTATTTTCTATGAAGTTAAAGTACCTACTTAAAACTTGTTAAAGAGTTTGTTAAAAAGACTCTTTAGGGCTTCTCACCTATAACCCTAACTCGAGTTGGTTTACAGTTATTGAAACTGCATACAGAGGTTATTTCACGCAATGACTTTAAAAGATAACCTTTAGACATTTTTCTGGGTTACCTGGAAGAAGAATATGAGACTTATCCTTAACAGATATTGTACAGAAGTTGTATTGCATTGAAAATATTTATAACAGTTATTCTCAGATTATTGTATTTAAGGAAGATGTTGTGATTCTCATACAACATTCTTCAATGTGCTTATTGAAAATATTTATAGTCTTCTATTGAGACACTAGGACTGCAAATAGTACTTCTAGGGTATTAATAGTATACTATAATTGTTATGCATTGTAAAAGGAGTTGGTGCTCCTGTATCTTGTGAAGTTGGTACTTCTAAACTTTGTGGAGTTGGTACTCCTGAATTTTGTGGAGTTGGTGCTCCTGAACTTTGAAGAGTTGGTGCTCTAAGTGAATAAAGAGAAATATTTTTCAAGTGGTTTTTATTCCCCAAGAGGGTTTTCCACTCAGGACATATATTGTGTTATGTGATGATTTTCTGTGTGATTTTTCTTATCTATTTGATCTCAATGTGTCATTAAATGCATTGAATGGTTATTTATTATTAGTCTTTCATCTCTTCCAATGTTTATGTCAAAATATCATGCATAAAATGTTTTGTTATTAATGTGGGCTCTAATACATATGAAAGTGTAAAACATCTTAATTTCAACCTATGTTAATGTTATGTCTTTATGTTTAATTCATGGTTAATGCAAACACATTATTGTTCATTCACAAGTCAAATTTGTTCTATAAACTGCCATTTGATCTTTTGGTTCAAAATTCAATTAAATCCTTGGATTTGTAAAAAATTTGTGACTTACATGAATCACTAATTCACCCTCCTCCCGATGATTCCAGTCTTCCAACAAGATCACCAATCAATATATATACAAACATCCATAAACATATAGCCTGATCCTCATAAGCATTGAAATAATCTGCATATCACAGATTTCCAAGAAAACATAAAAAGTTATAGTAAACATCTATCATATGCTTTTTTTTATCTAACGTGTTTTCTCATTATGAAGGTATAGGTGAAATTATCATTGTTGAATTTTCTATATATGATATTATAGCATGTGGAGTGAAATGGGCTCCCACAAGGGTTGAGTTGAGCATGCTTTCCCTCTGTTTTGAAGAGGGATGAGAATGGAAAAGCATCATATTTATCCAATTTGATAAATATCCATCAACTATGGTAAGTGAGTTTGTGGACATCACTGCCATAAATGATAAATGTTCAATAGATTGGAAACACAGTTAGAAAGATAGCCACCTTATTTATGAGTGTAGAGAAGCCATACCCAAGTGATTTGCATAGTGCAGGTGTGATGAGTATCTTACAAGATCACACTACCAAAGAAGGCTAATACTTCATCTAGATCTTTAGTAGTCAAATCAAATAAGCATTGTGCAATCAAAGAGTACATAACAGTGTGAAACATGCTAGGAAAGAGATCAAAGCATTGAAGTACAATCCATAGATAAGCAATTTAAAGTGATCAACCAAGCAACACTCCCTTTGAGTTAGTTCATGAAATAGTGAGAAAATAATTTCAAGAGCCATAATTTTTTTCCTTCAAGCACTAAAGGACAAACTCCATTCAAGTCACCAAGGGGCAGTCAAATACAAATGATAGCCATGTGAGGCAAGATTTGAAGATTAAAGAGGATAGTTGCACTAAGGAAAGGTAAAGGACAATCAAACCATGACTATCTTCTTCAAAAGTAGATTCATGAAGGAAAAAGTATGAGACTAAGGGATAGTCCTTATAAAAGTATTGACCTTTATGGTAATATTTTTCAAAAGCAGTGATTCTATGCATAAGATATATGCCACTACTGTCTAAAGACATTTATAAATGCATCTGAAATAGCAATAAGAGACCATCAAGTGCCTAAGCAGTCATAGTGAAGCAATGTCAAAGCCTCTATGCATAGTCATGCTAAGAAAGGAAATCCTATGTGCAATATATGGGAGGTAGTAGTTTCAATCAACAAAGTGCCATGATTAATGAGAGTCAACAATTTAAAAGGCTTACAAAGATGGTGCATAGAGGTATTCAAAACACCATACAATTATTAGATAAAGCTAAGAGATAGTGATGGCAGCCTTTACAAAAGTGCAGTCAACAAACATGAAAGGGTAGTGTTTATGAAGGAATAGAAATATGTGTATAGTTTTGAATTATACCTGTATTGTGCAAGGGTTTTGAATCATTTTGCAAACCATTTTTTCTTTCAGGGAAACATTTTCTTGTGGAACAGTTGATTGAGATAGATTTTGTTTCAACTGATCAACCTCTCATGAAATCTCATTCATATTATAATATTGCATGATCTTATTATAGCAAGGTGATTATGGCACTATTGGTCATTACTATTTGACAAAGAGGAAAAACCTAGAGTGCACAGTTCAAGGATAACAAGCCTCGTATGCAAATATAATGAGCAGAGACTAGGATAGAGCATGACTTGCATTGGGTTTTTGAAACACAAAAAACTTGCAAACCCATAACCAGAGAATGTGAAACCCTCGACACCAAATAGTGAAACCCACATAGTACCTGCATTTAGAATGAAACATAAGTATGAAGAAGAGAAACCATCGTCCATGAAGTGGGTGCAAAGCTTTATCATCTGTAGAAATATAGAGTTGTGGCCATGAAGTACAAGGATTTTCTTTTGTTTTCTATTTTACAATGGTCTAGTGAATATACAAAAGGAACAAGAAGCCTCTCTACCTTTCTCTTGAGAGGTCAGGCAGCCATAAAAAAATGCACAAAAAGACAAGATTATCTATCATTTTGGCATGGTAGGGCTTGAAATGAGCACTTTATTTTCAAAAAATGAAGAGCTTGATTGAGGTTGTGGCCATTCTTCTATGTTACCTACAGAAAATGATTGAAATGTGAATTTCAAACACAAAACCATGGCATAGCAATAACCAAATGGAGATTGAAATGCAAGAAAATAGTGCAGCACAAATTATCTTCCTTAACAACTACAATGAAGGCTCCTCTGATCAAATAATGATTGAAAAGCATTATTTATATAGATAGAAACTTACCCAGCTCAACCCTAACTCCATGAAAGCTCAAGCAAAATCCTCTAGTTCAAAACCATGGTGGTGTCTCAAAGATTGGAACATAGTTTCCATGATGCAAATGAAATGAAATGAGTGTGTTGACTGAGTATTGGTGCTTAGGGTTTTTGACCTAAGTTGTTCGATAAGCATAAAGGTAATTTTTTCCTTTATTTTAACTTTTTGTGTCAACTAATACCCTTGTATCATATTCATGTGCCAAGTGAACAACTTATAAATTTTGCATTGTCTTCTAACACATTGACTGAGTCATACCTTTATTTTTGCATAGTTTTTAACTTTTGAAATGTAAAAAACATTATTTAAGTGATATCATTATAAATCATTTTATTAATGTTTTTTTAATGCGAAGTAAAGAGGAGTTGTTTCAAGATATGGTTTAAGGATGCAGTTTGAAGATTAATGAGTTGTGGAGAGCATATATAAGGGAGGTTGGAGAAGTTAGCCAAAAATATAATCTTGTTTGACTCAGTTTGGAGAAAATTTAGGGTCTTTTAAAGCATAGACGACTCATGTGGTTTATTTTCTTGCATCAATTTGAAAATGTAAAAACATTATTTAAGTGATGAAATTATAAATCACTTTATTAGCATTTTGTGTATGCAAGATAGAGGTGTGTTGAACACACCAAAAGTATGAGTCAAAATAGTTGAGAGATATGGTTGAATAATAATGACTTGTGCCAAGCATGTGGGGAATTTGGAGGAGATTGACCAACATGTGGAAAGCATGAAGGTTGTTTTTGACTGGGTTTTTGGAGGGAATGAGAGCATCTAGGAGCAGTTCCTCATGCTTTTATTGTGGGTAAGGTCATGTGTTGACTTTTTCTTCACTTTAGACTCTTTTTGGAGGGAGTTCGAGCCCTTTTTTAGGGTTTTTTGGTTATACACGACTAAGAAGTTTCTAGAAGGACATGTGTGTTGCAAGCTTCAAAAAAGCATAAGTAACTTCAAGCACTAGTTTTAAAGGGAGTTCTTTCTTCTTTCAGCATGTATTGTAGCTTATTTTGGAGCTCTTTAAGGAAAAATACAACATTATGACTCAATATCATACATGTACAATAGTATGTAACACCATTTTATCAATGAAATTTAGTGTTTTACCTTCTTTGAAGCTATCTCACTGTGTGTAGTGTGATGATGGATGAATATTCTTCTAATTATTTTTGATAATTCCTTTAATGCTTATCTCATCTTAGCACCTTTTGGTAGAAGAAACATATATTTTTGTAGGTTGTAAGTTGTGTGTTGGTTAAAATAGCTACTTTAGTTGTGAACGTACTCTTTTCCTTCAAAAGTGTTAAGAGAACCAAGCCTCCTTGTAAAATAATTATGCATTAATATATAGAAATATCTGAGTTTTGTTAAGTTAAGCTAAGATTTTTGAGAAAATTGTGTGTTAAAACAGTGGTATAGGTTCGAAGAAAACACATTTAGGTGCATCACTGTAGGAGTTTAGTTTCTTTTCATGTTTCTTTCTCCCTTTTTCCCAACAAGAAAATAGTTTAGGTGAGTACTTTAGGAACCATCCTTCTCTAGAGGTCCATTCCAAGTATAGTCAACCCATAGCCTAGGAATGTTCCCATGTTCCTCCAAAGAGTTGAGTTCTACAACTTAGCAAGGTTGCAACTTTGAGAGACAACAAGTATCATGACATCATCTTCAAGAAAAAAATCAATGACAACCAACTATGTTCCTACACAAAACTCCCATTGAACCATGACTAAAAGCCTCTCATAAAACCATAGTTTATGCCCTCAAAACCTTAAAGATGAGTACCATTAATGATGTTGAAAAACCTATGTGTTCTTCATGTGAGGCCTTCAAAAGAGCTTCTGCTCAATATTCTATTGCATTGGCTTTCTTCCACCTAGCAAATCAATGCTCAGTAATGGTTGTAGGTCAATCAAAAAATCTTCAATATAATATTCACAAACCATTCTTCTACATGACATCTAATTAGTCTACAAAAAATAAAATAGACACTCAAAAGGACCAATAACTCAGTACCACCATTTCCATGGCATATCTCTTTATTGTACATACTTGATAACATCAAAACTCTATAGATCCACTCTCATTTTTTTCTTGCGACATTTAAGTACACAAACATGGGACCCATAACCTCATGTTGTACACATGAAATATTCCACATATGTAACAATAGAATGGCCATGGGACAAACATTAAAATTAAAATGAATTATAAGAAACAACTTGTAGATGAGAAGTAAGAGGTGGTGTTGGTAGTATATCAATTTAAAACTCCTAGATCCCAAAACCTATGTAAGTTGGAACCACTAAAACATGTAGACTCGGCCCTCTACCAACAATAAGGGATACGCAAAAAAATAGAGGTATCATATAGATTTTTATCAAGGCACAAATATTTGATACAAAACATCCTCAAATCATTTTAAATTTCACAAACTACATGTAATAGCCTTAGGCTAGGAACCTAATTTAAATGAATAAGACTCCATCAATACTAAAAAGCATGCACAAAAATTTGAAACTTTATCTCATTCAAAAAATCATTGAGAGTTACAATCTAAGAAGTAGTCTCCCCTAGATCTATAAAAACCACTATTTTAAAATAGAAAAATTATAAAATACATTCATTAAAAATAAGCATTGTATATAGAAATAGGTCATATATACAGCTACCATGTAAATATGAATTAGCTGACAATTTTTTTAGGAATAAGATCACAAATAAATATACGATAAAAGGAATGTATAAATAAAATATATAATTAACACAAAACACAGAGAAACAAATATACTTGGGTCACCTAATATGGGCTACATCCACAGAGACAACTATTTCTTCCTTTATTTCATCTAGTAAAATGAAGGTATACAACCTAAAAAACATCTACTGTAACTTGCTCTTCTCTCTCTCAGACTCTCCACACACAATACAATACAATACGCAGTCATAATATAATGTCCTCTTGAAAGGGGTTTCCTTCTAGGTAAAGAGAAAACCAACATAATCTTTGCCATCATATTTTTGAACTAATGATAAACAATCTAGATTTACAATAAAAATATATATATGTATAATATGGATTTTTAGGGGTGTTTCCCCTAAACCCCCCATCAAGGCACATGACCCCCAAACCCCTCATGGAGGGTTTCATCCCTCATGGACCTCACAAAGTGGGTACCCCATGCAATTCCCCTACAATGAAATGAGTTCTAGAACCAATAAGATTATGCTCCATAATAAACAATCTCCCACTTGGAGACTAATCACAACACCTCCAAGAAGATAATCAAACTCCACCAATAATATCCCACTCGATGACTAATTTCAACTCCACTGCTACTGCACCTACTGGATAAAGGTCCAAATTTAGACTTGGAAAGTTTCTCATCTTCACCATCATCCTTCAAGGCCAACTAGAAATAAGTAGGAAATTAGTTTCTCTCAAGTCACTACCTATGTCAACATATCCACAAGATTTCAAGGCTAGCGCACATCTTTTCCAACTTCAAATGTCCATCTTCAAAAGTTGATCATATGAAATGATACATGAGTTGTATATGTTTAGTTGTAAAATGAAGGGTTGAGTTCTTTGTAATATGAATGATACTTTTTCTATCACTATACAACCTATTATCCTCCTCCTTTCCAAATTCCTCTATAAATATTTGTAACCAAATCATCTTTTTACAAGCCTTTGTATCAGTGACATACTTTGCTTCTATTTTTGAAAGTGCAACAACCTTTTACAATTTGGAAATCTAATTGACTATGGTTTTGGACCTACATTAAAACATACCTTATGGTTCTCTTCCCATTATCATTTGAATCAATATTTCTCAATAGAGTAGAGTTGGAACATCCAAAACATAATTCTTGGGTAACTATATTACCTCTCAAATACTTGAGAATCCTTTTTAATGTGTTTGAAAGCTCTTTTACTTGATTGTCAATATACTTGCTCACAACTCTCATTGCATGTGCAATATTCAACCTTGTGCACACCATCACATACATCAAGTTACCAATTGCTAATGAGTATGAAACCTGAGAAATGTAGTCTATCTCCTCCTATGTCTTAGGAATCATCTACTTAGTCAATTTGAAATGGTTGGGTAAAGGTGCACTAATAGATTTGGAATCTCACATTTGAAATATTTACAACACCTTCTCTATGTACACTCACCCTAAGAAAATGTTAATGTATAATTTTTGTCTCTTGTTATTCTCATACCAAGAGTTTTCTTTGTAGAAACCAAATCCTTCATCAAAAATAAATTAGCTAATTATCTTTTAAGTTTATTTTATATCTAGCATGTTAGACCCTACAACAAGCATGCCATCCACATACAATAAGAAGATGATATACCTACCATTATCTAGTCACTTAAAATAAATATAGTGGTCAAAATAACATCTAGTATAACCTTGTTCTATCATTAAGCTATCAACCATAACCATATGCCAACAAAATTCCACCACCTCGCATCCTACCAGTAAGTGATCAATATCCTCCACAACCTTTTCATACAAAGCACACTTGCTTCGGCCCTAAATATTGGGTTTGGTCAATCTGTCCTTGGTTAGTATCCACTTTTGAAAGTCCACCCAAGAAAACACCCCCACTTTAGGAAGGAAAACATGATGCCAAAAGAGATGCTTTGGCCAGTCTACTTTCTTCATTGCCTATTCTTAAATTTTGTAACCTAGCTTCACCAAGTATTCCTCGATCGAGGATTAGTGCCATCTTACCTTTTCTGGCTCTTCAGTAATCACAATGTTCCTATCCGCTAGCTTTTGTCAAAGATGGAACTTTTTCTCCTTTGAAGCTTCAATTCCATCCAAATCCTTCCACTCCCAACAACCAACCCCTTCCACTTCCCTTCATTTTGCATAGTCTCTAACTTTCATGCCCCGCCATTAGCATAAAAAAAAAATTAGATTGGTCAAGTTGTCGTCCTACCCCAAAGTAGCTCTCCCTTCCAAAGAGTCTTCCCAAAAAAATGTCTCCCTTTCGTCTTTTATCTCCCAAGTAATGTTATTTTTTATTATCTCCCTTCTTTCTATTAGAAAATTCCATATTGCCGATCTCTGAGGGTGATTGGCGGTGGTAAGGATACTCTTTGGATCCTGACCCATTTTTGTTTTGGTTTGTTGTACACCTACCAGACCAATTTTGTACCCAGAGCCAAGTTCAATTCAAACTATCTTAATCCAGCACCGACGACCTCCTTTCGGGTGCACACACCATCCCATGCAATCAAAAGTATTTTATGCTCTTTGGCAGTCCCACTCCACATGAATTTCCTCATCATTTGGCTGATGTCAGTGTCAACCCTTTTTGGAAGTTTGAGACAAGACATTGAGTATATAGGGAGTGCCAACAAAACTGTCCTTATCATCATGATTCTACCAACCACTGTCAATTTTTTTCCCTTCCATAGATCCATCATGTGGTTGTAGTTTGAGACCAACTCCTCCCATAGCCCATACTAATTGAGTCTAGCAAAAAGGGGGATACCCAAAAACTTCCCAAGTAGTCTGGCACACCTTAGTCCCAAAATCCGTGCAATATCCCTTTGGATGTCAAGGAAAATATTGAAGAAAAAGCCCTCTGAATTTTTCTAATTCACCTTCTATTCAGATGCAAAGCAGTACTTATCCAAAACCCTCTTGATATTCCTAGCCTTTGTTCTACAAGCACGCCCAAACAACATAGTGTCATTAGTAAACTGCTAATGGGACACCGCATCCACCCTCTACACAACTTTAATACCCCTCCAATTTCCAACCACCTGCTCAACATTTTTCTTTCTTTCCAAAGTTTCAACCATGATTATGAAAAGGAAAGGGGACAAAGGGTCCCATTTCTTGAGGCCCATGTCAAAATAAAAGTGCCCCTATGGCATACCGGTGACAAGGACAAAAAAATTAGGGGATGTAATGAAATCCTTCACCCACCTTATCCAATTCTGATCAAACCCAAAACTTTCCAAAACCTTTATCAAAAATTCCCTGTCAACTTGATCATATGCCTTTTGAACATGTCCAATTTGATGATCATACTTTCTGAACCCTTCCTTCTCAGCAAATGTATGGCCTCGTGAGCCACCACAATTCCTTCAAATACTGATCTTTTCAAGGAAAATCCACTTTGTTCTTTTGAAATAAGCTTTTCTAGAATTGGCTTCAGTTTGTTTTCCATTAATTTTGTAATTATTTTGTATACAATATTGCATAAGGAAATGGGCCTGTAATCCCCCATTGATCTAGAAGTTTTGGATTTTGGGATGAGATCCACAAAAATGTGATTCAGCACCCCCAACATCATAGCTTCTTTCTTGGATTCCTCCATAACCTCTGTGAGATCCTTTCCAATGATGTCCCATAAAACCCATCAGGTCTAGGCACCTTATCAACATGAAACTAAAATATTACCTTCTGAACTTCCTCACACATGATGTTGGCCCAAATCCTTCAGTTGTCCTCATCTAATACCAAACTCAAGATATTTGAGAGAAACTCCTCTTGGACCCCTTGATCTAGTTGGTTATCTTTGATCAGTATTTTTTTAAAGAATTTGAGACCTCTTTATTTATTTCTTCTTCGATGTAGATTGAAACTCCCTTTGAGTTTACTAATTCTGAGATTTCATTCCTGCTCCTTTCCTTTGAGGAATTGTGGAAGAATTTAGTGTTCCATTCAACCTCTTTCATCTAGGTCTCCCTTGATTTTTGATGTCAAAATATCTCCTCCCTTTCTAGTGTCTCTGAGTACTCCTACTACAAATTTTCCTGCAATCAATAGTCCTACACCACCATTCCAGAATCAATTAATTTGTTGTTTAATTTTGTCAACTCTTCCTCTAGTCTGATCTTTTCTTTGAATATATCTTTGAAATTCACCTTGACCTACTCATTTACCCTTTCTTTCACTTTTTCCAACTTTTTCATAAGCACATATAGCTTGTGATTTAGCAAACCCTCCTCCACAAAACCCTCATTTAATTTAGGATCTAATTGAAATAAATATTAATAAATTGAGAAACATTGTTGAGAGATATTGTAACCATTAGCATTTGTGATTAGTCACACCTAATATAGAGGCCATAATCAACCATGTTAGGGACATCACTAGCCAACATTCTTCATTTCAAAAGTGGAGAGATGCGTAGAGTTGGAATATGCAAATGGTTTGGGGTATGATGAAATTAAAAAAAAAATAGAAATATCTAAAGCTGATTTAGCCCAAAATTTTGTGAACCCAAAAATAGGACAACATGTTGGTTTACGCAAACCAAAAAATTTCATAAAATGGTGCACCCATCAGGGCATAACTACAAGCTTTTGGAATCATTGGTGGATAGTTTTTTATAAACCGCCCAACAACAATCTCAATGGCCCTCTATATTTTCTCCACAAACTATATGCGAATTTTGTTTTAGGAAGACATATCAACTATTTTGATTTCAATAATTTTTAGGGAGTAGGTATGGGAATGCCCCAAGATAGACTTGGGGTAATGTGTATGATTCAAGGTCCCTATGTTCACCCTCCTAGTCTTTCTCCCCCACCTCCAACACCCCATCCAAACCTTGTTGCCAATGCAACCCAACATAGTCTCTTGGCCATACACTCTTTTATTTCCCATTTGATTACATAGTCATCAAATTTGTCCTATCTTCCTAATAGTGACACTCCTCATGCTTCAATTGATTTTGGTGCAACATCGTCATCTAGACATATTTGTGTGCCTCATTAGTGTAGTACATGTAGCCAGATATGTCTAGATCTTGTGGGAGATAGGGATGAGCCTCCCCTAGACACATTTGATTATGAGTTGTATGATGTGTCACTTAGAGGAGATGAGGCACCAATGCATACTATAGATGTAGTGGTGGAGATGTGTGAGGGAGGAACAAATACATTATTGTCCATCGTTGGATATGAGGAGTAACAAGAGTAATCTTTTGTAAAGGTAAAACTTAAATTTATTTCATAATGTATTTCATTTAAAATTATTATAACAATTAGTACATGTTACTAATGTATATACTTAAGTGGGATTGAATAGTTGATGATAGAGGAATACATTAGAGATGTGCATTATGGCACTCTTTCAGCCATTGAATTTGGCCTAGATACATTGGTATAAATTTTTGTACATGTAAAACTCTTTTATTGTACACATATCATTTAAATTGTGATTAATTAAATACATACTAATTTATAGACATTATCTTGTTTTACTTTTGCAGCCTGTACTCCATATGTGATTGATGCAACACCTTTTACCATGATGAGTTCTCAATCAATATTAGTTGCATCACCAATTTGGGTATATATACTTTTTTATATGTATTAGATATATAAATTTTAGATGTATATGTAGATATATGTTAGATAATTAATGATATCAAGTTTCCACAATCCATATTGTAGTAGTGTGATTTTTGGTTAGATTGTATTGGATTTTTTTTGCATCAAGGTTTCAAATCACACTCTGTGATCCATCATCAGGATGGTAGAGAGCATGAGGAGAATAAAATGTTTGATTGCAGACTCACACCAAATAAAAAGAGAGAGAGGGAGGGGACGGAAAGGAGGTGCACAGTTCAAGGAAAAAAGGAAACCCAACAAGAACAAATAGTCACTCAATTTTTTTTTGAAAAGGATACAATACAAAACAACAATGAATGCATGAAATAAAATTGGAGTAAGAATGCATAACAAAGAAAAGGATGAGGCTAAAAATTATAAAATTAAGCAAAGGAGAAAGAATAAATGATAAAAAGCTTAAGTTAATTATTCAAATATATTAAACAACAAAATAAAAAATACAACAATAAGAAGAAGGAAATAAAATTAATATGTTGCATGTATACCACACTAATGCATAAAAATAAATGGTAAAGCAATACTCAAAAAGAAAAGAAGAAAATATGAAATTAAGGTATACAAAATAATAATAAAAATAAATAAATCCTTAAATGAGCAAACATATAAATATATATATAGAAAGCAAAGGAAAAAATAACAAATACAAGGAGCTAAAACTAAGAAAAAAGAAAAACACATAAAAAACAACTAGCTAAAACTAAGAAAAAAGAAAAACACATAAAAAACAACTATATAAAGAGAAAAACAAGGAAAAGCAAAAACAATTAAAGCCATAAAAATATAAAGTAAAATAAAAAGGGCAAATGCAAAACCAAATAAATATATAAATTAATAAAAATAAAAAGGAGAGGCATGAACAACTAAATGTGAAAAAAGCAACAAGATAAAGCAAATCACAAAAATGTAAAAGAAAAGAAGAAAATGAAACTAATAAATATAAATACTTGTATAAAAGTATGTCTATATGCTTTAATATAAGTATTAAAAAAACAAGCAAACAAATAAAATAAGACAAAAAATAAATAAATAAAAATTAAAGAACAAAATGGAATAAATAACTACAAAAGCAAGGAAATAAAATGAAGACTAAAGCAAAAAAAAAAAATTAAAATCTTAAACAAAGTAAAAATAAATAAAGGAGAATAAAAGGCATATAAATGCTTATATGAAAGTCAATACATAGACTTTCATATAAGTATTTATATAAACATGCAAAGGATAAAACTAAGAAAGAGGAAAAAAGAAAAATTAGAGTAAGGAATGCAAGAAAAAGAGTAAGAAAAGAGAAAAATAAAGTGAAACAAAAAACAAAATTAAGAACCAAGAAAACTAAGAAGTAAGAAAAATTCATAAAAAGAATTATTAACCAAAATTACATGCAAGAAGAAGAGTCAAAGATGAAACCAAAAACAAAAAATGCAAAAGAAAAAAGCAAACGTGAAAGCACTGAGGGAAAGAGCAAGGGAGAACAAAGAGAGAAGGAGAAGCTACGAAGCGACACCAAGGGAGAGGAGGGTCAAAAAGGAAAGGAACCACAAAAGGAAGAATCAGGGAAAGGAACAAGGCTAAGAGGATGGAAGGGAAAGACAAAAGAGAAGGCCACAAGGGTTAAGGGTAAGACCGAGAGGCGAGGAGAAAAGACCAAGCTAGGCAAGAGCATGGTTGCAAAAGTTAGAAATCAAGGGTTTCCAAGCACTACTAAGACTGAAATCCTCATCGTGATTAAGGTTAGAGGGGTGGTTGCTAATATGAATGGCTTCTTTAAGATTCCACTTGAAAAAATTGTCCTCTTTACAAAGGAATTCAGTGTTTTCTAAGAAAATGTGGTGTTTGGTAGAAGAGGAATGGTCAGCAAGTGCAGATTTGACAACACGATCATGTTTGATGTCTGCACTATGCTCTTTGATTCTAGTGCAAAAAAAATGACCAATTTCACCGATATAAGGGATGCCACATGAGCAAACCACCTTATAAACTCCATACTCGTGTAAGATGTCCCTCAAGTCCTTAAGAGAGGGGAGACAGTGTTTCACCGTGGAAAAGGGTTTGAAAGAGCAATAAAGACCTTTCTTCAGAAGAATCTTTGAGATTTTTGGGAGAGGCCTTTGACATAAGGAAGCAAAGTGCGAGGAAAAACTGGCTTGGAGATAGAAGAGCTAGAAAAGAAAAAAAGCCTTGGCATGGTGAAAAGCTTTAGAGATTTGTTTGTTTTTGTACCCATTTAGGATGAAGACTTTATGAAGATGGGCCAACTCTTGGTTTAAGTTTTCCTCATTACAGATACAATACACCCTCAAAGCGAGGGTTTTAAGGATGCCAGTTTTTTGGTAAGGGTGGTGATGAGAGGAAGTGTGGAGGTAGAGGTCAGTGTGGGTAGCCTTGCAAAAGACATGACGACCTAAAGATTTGTCAGAATTTTTAATAAGAAAGATATCTAGGAAAGGAAGTTGATAATCCAATTCAATCTCCTTGGTAAAGGAGATGCAATGGACAAGGATATTGAGATGAGAGTGGAACTCTTCTAACTTGTTAAGGCCATGAGGCCAACAAACATTAGTTTCATCCACATAATGCTTCCACCATTTAGGTTTAAGAGGGAAGGAAGAAAGAGCGGCTTCTTCAAAATGCTCCATGTAAAGGTTGGAAATGACCGAACAGAGAGGGGAACCCATGGCCACGCCATCAACCTATTCATAGAGGACATCTTGAAAAGAAAAGAAAAGAAAATAGACTTTAGGCATAATTCAACAAGGGAAGCGATTTCATCATTGGACTTGCACCTAAAAATCTCAATGGAATGAGGGATGGGAACCTTGGTAAAGAGTGAAACCACATCAAAACTCAACAGAAGGTCAATATTATCAAGTTTGGCATCCTTGATAAAGTGAACGAAATGGGTGGAATCTTTGATGTGGGAATTTGAATTACCAACAAGGGGAGAGATAAAAATAGCAAGGAAGGTTGCTAATTTATAGGTGGGAGAGCCCATAGTGTCCACCATGGGTCTAAGAGGAATACCCTTTTTGTGAATTTTAGGGACACCATAGATGTGAGGGGTCACTTCCTTAGAGGGTAACAGACACTTCTTAGTAGCATCATCAAAGGAAGAGCAGGAAATAGTGAGCTTGACTTGATTTAAAATTTGCGCCAGAATCAAAGAGCATAGTGCAAACATCAAACATGACCATGTTGTCAAATCTGCACTTGCTGACCATTCCTCTTCTACCAAACACCACATTTTCTTAGAAAACACTGAAGTCCTTTGTAAAGAGGACAATTTTTTCAAGCGGAAGCTTAAAGAATCCATTCATATTAGCAACCACCCCTCTAACCTTAATCACGATGAGGGTTTCAGTCTTTGTGGTGCTTGGAAACCCTTGCTTTCTAACCTTCACAACCATGCTCTTGCCTAGCTTGGTCTTTTCTCCTCGCCTCTTGATCTTACCCTTAACCCTTGTGGCCTTCTCTTTCGTCTTTCCCTTCCCTCCTCTTAGCCTTGTTCCTTTCCCTCATTCTTCCTTTTGTGGTTCCCCACCTTTTTGACCCTCCTCTCCCTTGGTGTTGCTTCGTAGCTTCTCCTTCTCTCTTTGTTCTCCCTTGCTCTTTCCCTCTATGCTTTCACGTTTGCTTTTTTCTTTTGTGTTTTTTGTTTTTGGTCTCATCTTTGACTCTTCTTCTTGCATGTAATTTTGGTTAGTAATTCTTTTTATGGATTTTTCTTACTTCTCGGTTTTCTTGGTTCTTAATTTTGTTTTTTGTTTCACTTTATTTCTTCTCTTTCTTTACTCTTTCCTTGCATCTCTTTACCTAATTTTTCTTTTCCTCTTCTTAGTTTTATCCTTTGCTTTTATATAAATACTTATAATAAAGTATATGTGTTGATCCTCTCATATAAGCACTATATGCCTTTTTATTCTCCTTTATTTCTCTTTACTCTTTGTTTCTTTAAATTTTTTTGCTTTAGTGTTTGTTTTATTTCCTTGCTTTGTAGTTATTTATCCATTTTGTTTAATTTTATTTTATTTTATTTATTTATTTGTCTCTATTCCATTTTGTTTGTTTTGTTTTTTTATTTTCATGAGCTAATATAGGCACACTTCACACAAGTTACATTTCATTAGTTCCATTTTTTCTCTTCTTCTTTACATTTTGTGGATTTGTTTTATCTTGTTGTTTTTTCACATCTTAGTTGTTTATGCCCTCCTTTATTTTTCTATTAATTTTATACATTTATTTGTTTTCCATTCCCTTTATTTTAATTTTATATTTTTATGTCTCTTATTGTTTCTTTTCTTTCCCTTGTTTTTCTCTTTATATAGTTGTGTTTTATGTGTTTTTCTTTTTTGTTAGTTTTAGCTCCCTTTGTATTTGTTGTTATTTTTCCTTTGTTTCTATATATATATATATATATATATATTTACTTATTTGTTTTCTCGTATAGGGATTTATTTATTTATTTATTTTTATTTTTATTTTTTATACTTTAATTTCATATTTTCTTCTTTTCTTTTTGGGTATTGCTTTACCATTTAATTTTATGCATTTGTGTGGTATACATGCAACATATTAATTTTATTTATCTTTGAAGCTTTTGGATTTGATTGTGTCAAAAGATTTTGCATCCAGAAGCTACAAAGATAAATGATATGGATTGTGGAAACTTATTATCATTAATATTAATTTTATTTCCTTCTTCTTATTGTTGTATTTTTTAGTTTGTTGTTTAATATATTTGAATAATTAACTTAAGCTTTTTATCGTTTATTCTTTCTCCTGTACTTAATTTTATAATTTTTAGCCTCATCCTTTTCTTTGTTATGCATTCTTACTCCAATTTTATTTCATGCATCCATTGTTGTTTTGTATTGTATCCTTTTCAAAAAAATTGAGTGGTTATTTGTTCTTGTTGTGTTTCCTTTTTTCCTTGAACCATGTGCCTCCATTCCTTCCCCTCCCTCTCTCTCTTTTTATTTGGTGTGAGTCTACAATCAACTATTTTCTTCTCCTCATGCTCTCTACCATCCTGATGATGGATCATAGAGTGATCTAAAACGTTGATGCAAAAAACTCCAACACAATCTAACCAGAAATCACACTACTAGTTTATGTTTGTTTGTTAGCAATTATATATGAATTTTATCATTTTTATTCTTCTTCTTATAGATTATGCTCCCATCCACATCTACGGATCCTAGACCAAGAAAATATGGTAGGACTCCTTAGCATCCTATGGGACTATCATTTGCTGAAAATATGCCAACCAAAGAAAAAATGCTTGAGGTAATGAAGAATTGAATTTAACTTTAATTTATAATTTAGTATAGTGATAAGATGTTACTTTGAAAGCTATAAAAAATAGTACATAAGTTACTATTTAGTAGTCTAATTTATTTACAATTGAGCTAATTAATGTAATTTACAGTTTGAATTATTTTTGTGCATATTGGATTTTAGAGTGCACACAAAAAATATGATTCTATTTCTTAATTCTCATTCAACACATATTACACATTTATAGGATTTTAATCTCCTATATTTTAGGAACCACTTCCTAATAATATGAGTTGGTCTAACAACTCATATACCTAAAATATCTCGTATATTTGTCCTATACATAATATTCTAACAATCCACACTAACAATAATATTAAGTTGTTTTTCAACAACTTAATATCTATTACACTTACAATGTCAATTTAATAAACCATGTGAAGACTAATTCTTAACACCCCCCCTTAGTGTGAACATGGTAGAAAAACATTCACACACTCTTGTGCAGTATGCTCACCCTTGTAGCATGTCCATTAAGTATGTGACTCATGACCTTGATTCAAAAGAGAGGCTCGCTCCTTCCATGGTTTTAAACAAGCTTACCACAAACCTTGATGTGACAGGAACCCATCAATTGTCCACCTTGTGTGGTTTTTTGGATCCTCCCACAAACCCTTTCAAGATCCATGAACTAACTTACTCTAGTGCTTTTGTTTACCATTCTGCTTATACATCAGGGATGTTATATAGGAAGCAACATACATATTACAAATCTGAAAAAACCCATACTAGAAAAGGTTTCACATTACATTCCATAAGAACACAAAGTTCTTAATTGTAGTCACTGTTATTGATTGTTGCCACTCAATCTCAAACAACATAGACAACTACCACTGCCACTGTAAGTTGCCCTTGAATTTAGTTGTTTTGGTGCAAAATGGGAATGGAACATTGGTTATTATTCCCCCCCACAATGTGAAATACCATTTGTTCACACAACTACAAATCACTGAAAATCAAATCATATCATGTTGCATACTACTGTTTGGATCTTGTTGTCTAGATCTTGTTGCACATGATCACTGTTGCCAATGAATGTATTCATTGATTGATCATCTTCCAATGAAGTATGGCAGTCAGAGGATCATCGCAGTCAGAGGATCTCTGCAGTTATATGTCATCCTATACAATTGCTCTTCCAACATCCACTGGACATAAAGCAATAGGGACACTGCAAACAATTACACACCACACTGCACACAAAAAGAAAAAATGTCACCATAGTTCTATGTGGCCCCATTGTTGGTGACTGACGAGAGGGTCGCTAATTGACCTCCAACCTCCAAAGCCTCTATCCTCCAGTAAATTTGCTACCTACTTAGCAAATTTGGCTTTGCAACTCAATTTTATAATGGCCCCCTCAAGATGAACATCATGTACAAGTGATAATGCATCCAGTTACAATTGAAACAATTTTTATTTTTTATAAAAAAAAAAAATTGAACACTTTTTTAGATTTTGACAGACGATAATTAAAATTAATGAAAATAGGCACTATTCTAAACATAATAATACCATTTAGTTTAGACTTGCTTTGACAATATACAATATTTTTATTTAACTTTTCAATTAACACAAAAGATCTTTATAAGAACTACAATCTATAAACGTAGGCCTTAACAACAAAACTAAATAAAACATTTTCCCGCATCGAAATTGACAAACATCCTAAACATGATGGTTGTTACAAGGGTATTCTCCCAAGTCAAAAAAGACTACAAGATCCCCCTATTTGTAATCTAATTTAAAAGAGAAAAAGTATAAAATTTGAACCTTCAACTTATTGCTTAAAACAAAATACCTTGGCCATCATGGTCATGCTTCCTTGCATTTTGCTTTGAACAATTAGAAAGCGTAGAAATTTCCTCCTTTTCCCATAATATCGAAGCCAAACACTTGAGCTACACATATATATGATTATCATCTGCTCAACATGAATGTACTTAATATCGATACTACAGCAATGGCTGAGGTGTTGATATGCGGCACACTATTTTCTCTCTTCGGCAATGTACCAACAAGATTCCTCTCAACATAGCCTGGCATGTAGGGGTTTGAAAATAGCTCCCATGTTCTGGATATAGTCTTGACAAATCTTTGTCAATACTTTTTTCCAATTCAACACTTTTGAAGAAACGTCCACATATGCTTTTTGGACCCTGAGACAATAAATTGTCCATGTTCAGATGAGCAGTTTTCTGCCCTTCTTTCATTGCGTGGGGATCAACAAGAAATCTCCTCCTTTAAGTCAGCATACTTCTGATGGCAATTGGCAGCAACTCGTCGAAGTTGATCAACAAAGGAGGTGATGGTGGGCAGAATTCCAAACTTAATCCGCTATTGTATCCCCCTCAATTACCGGAAATTTTCAACAAGGACATGAAACTGTTTGATAGCATTCGTTTGTCAGGCAAGATCCCTCAGACTCAATATACAAGCCGTCCCAATCAAGATTTCTGAAATCATCTAACAAAAGATAAAAAAACACACGCTAATGCTACTCGGTATTAAATCTAGAAGAATTACAATAAGCACATGTTCCAGCCCCTCTTCCTAAGAGAGTCAAGGCTGTCCTTGCTCTGATACCATATTGAATTTCAGAGTGCACACAAAAATATGATTCTATTTCTTAACTCTCATTCAACACATATTCTACATTTATAGGATTTTAATCTCCTATATTTTAGGAACCACTCCCTAATAATATGAGTTGGTCTAACAACTCATATACCTAAAATATCTCGTATATTTGTCCTATACATAATATTCTAACAAACCACACTAACAATAATATTAAGTTGTTTTTCAACAACTTAATATCTATTACACTTATAATGCCAATTTAATAAACCATGTAAAGACTAATTCTTAACAGTGTAGGCATCTTCTCATCCATCAGATGGCGTGAAGAGGCCACATTTTGGTGATCTGCCACAAGATTAGGATTTTCTTGACATGGCATAGTCATTTGAGATTACATTGTATATATAGAGCTTGAGATGGCATATGCCACATTTTGTAAATATTATTTGAATTGTCATATATGCCAAATTTTTATATGTGCATACACAATTACTTTACACTTTTATATATAAAAATTGATATTCAACATATTTTGTTCATTGTGTGCATGGTTTCCTATTTTAAAACTTAAAATTTGAATATATAACCACTTTATAATGGTTGAGCTATGATGGATGACATGTTATATTTATTGATTTCTTGCAATCTTGCACTTTAATAGTTTATGAATGACATACCATTTGAACACTCATGTTATACTACTATTAAATTTGGTTTTCTTGAGAAACTTCACCAAATTTGATCCCTTTATCATTAGTCTCTATAGTTGCAACATCCTTTACCCTTTGATTCCTTTATTCATTAACATCCTTAGTCCGTATAGTTTCATTTTGGTATTTATCCTTTCAATAAAGTTAGATTTCCCCTTTAGCAGTGATGAATACTTTGAAATTTGAATTTTCCTTTTGAAATTAGTGCATGAAAACAAATGACATGGAATGGCATAATGCAATATGAATAAATTAACAATAGAGCATATCATAATTCATTTATAATTTATTAACAAATCACATATTTTCATCAAGAAAGATTCAAAATAATGATATAAAAGTAGTCCACAATAACCTTAGTCCATATCTCCATATCCCAATTAATCCAACACAAACCTTAATCCATTATTAAACTATTAAATCAAGCCTAAATATCCCATTAATACCAAATTAAATCAATCTAAACCTTCAATGAAGACACCAAAAATACAATAAAGCAATTGAGATATTTTGATGATGTTGTCAATCCCTAAGAAAAAATTACCATAAAAGAATATGATGAAATTAAGTGTGAATGTAAAGGCTCTATCAAGCTACCTATTCAAGTCGGACCCGCAATAGTTGAAACCACTTTCCAAATCTTAGACCTTGATCTCCCCTACAACATCCTTCTTCTTTTCCCATGGATCCATGCCATGCAAGCCATTCCATCCAAATTCCATCAATGCATAAAGTTCCTCCATAATACAATTGAAGTGATTGATAATGTTGATCCAAATCCATTTCAATATTGCAAATTCTTACAAAGTAGTCATGGCCTTTCAAAACATTTCCCTACCAAAACCATATTGACATCTTCATCTTCATACATTGATCCTTCATCACTACCTGCCTCTCACACTCCCTCAAAGATCAAGGATAAGATAAAATACGTCAAAATTAGAGAATATGAGCTACAGGCCTTTCATATCAAACCCACACTACCCTCCCCTTCATCCCAATATTTTGATGTCCATGATAATCCTATGTTTGTTCATAATATTTATGATAATCTACTCATTGATCATGGTTCTATTGAGGACATCCAAGATCACATTCCTTCTCCTCCATATCATGAACTACCATCATTCCATATCGAGCATCCTAAGTTAGGGTATGCTTCTCCTATTTTTGTATTTATTAAGCTTTTATTTCCAAATCTGTAAGGATGTGCAAGCTTCCTTAGACATTAACAGTTCCAAAAGGGATAGTCACAAAGAAATTGTTGATTGCATCACCAACCTTTTTCATGATCCACACATCCTTACCATTGCATCCACACATCCAATTTATCCACTTACATTCATCTCCTAAACTCAGATCAATAAATGTCATCCATTAAGAACAAGGCTATCAACACAAAAGTCTAAAATAAAAAAGTCCTTTATCAATTGGAGATCCAAAATCAAAAGAAAAAATAAAAAAGAAAAGAAAATTCCTTTAGTAAAAATCAAAATAAAAAGATATTGGACAAATCAAAAATCAAAGCAAGAAAAAATGATCTCCCATCATTCCCCTTCATCCAAAATAATTGGGGGTATCTATCAAATAAAAATATCAAGAAATGAGATTGTTGATTCTAATTATTCGTTATCATCATCTTCATACAATCCATATACTCTACTAAATCCACCCATATCCATACACTCATCTTATCATTCCATTCCCCTTGGTGATGTATATCAATGGATATTTGATGGTGAGCCCTTCACGTGCTTTAATCCAAAGGTTTCCCACAACTCCTTTTCATGTGAAGCATGACAACCCTCATAGTGTGCACAGTAGGGATCATACCTTAGTTCCCTCCTCCCAATGCACAAAGCATCCTCCATATCCATCTATCACTCCTCATCATCCACCATGATTGTAACATCATCAAGTCTCATTTATCCAAAAAATTCAAAGACTAGAAAATTCAAAAATCCAAAAGAAAAGTCAAAAAATAAAAAATAAAATGAATTTTTCCAAAGGTGAAAACCACTTCAATGGTACCTTGGATAAGTACCATGGTGAAAACCTGGAAACATACATCATGTGTAGTATTTTATGGTCCACCATCTCTTGAGATACCACCCCATCTGCTATTATTTCCATCCTTCCATATCATAATAAACTACCATCTTTATCAATCCATTCATAATAAACCTATCATGGCTTGTCTTTGATCCTTGATCAAGTGGCATCCCGTATTTTTCCATTATCACCCACACTTCCCCATGCTTTACTATGCATTAGATGTGAAAGTTACAATATTTGAAGGATTTGATCTTGTGTATCCTTAGTTTCCTCTCGCTTTGGCCTTCAAATCTCATGCATTTGGAGTCCAATATTCATCCATAATAAATCAAACATCAACCCATCCCAATCCCATATCATATCCATTCCATCTCAAACATAATAAATAAATCATCATCCTTTCATCTCATCTAAAACATAAAAAAATCAACAAAATCAAATCTTAAGCTCTAAAAACTTGACATTCTCTCAATCCAATCATTGCAACCAAGGCATCAATCCTTAAATATAAATCATAAGTCTTGATGTTAAACACCAATCAACCATCCTATCCCTTTTCCTATTGATCACATCAATCCTCATCATCTTATAAAATCCTTGCTTAAGTGGTTATCCAAGCTTGAGTAAGAAAATCCAAGCCCTACTTAGGTGATTATCCAAGCCTAATCACAAACACCCAATCATCATCATCATTATTTGATCTTTGGAAAGAGATATGTTGGTTGCATGACATGTTTGCAATGATTCTTTTGTTTTGATTTATCTTTTGATAATGTATCTTTTTCCCATGACTACACCTACTTACGATTGCTTTGATCTATCTATATCTCGGTGTGTCCACATTTTGTGTATATTAGGGCATCATCTTGTTTGTCACGCTTGTCATTGCTTGAATTTCAAGTCCATGCAAAGGTTACCTTGTCACCTAGGTTCCTTATACCTTGGTGCATAATTTCCTTTGCTATATCAAATCTTAGGATTGTTCAATACATATTGGCATAACCTATTCATCATCATCGAATTCCCCTTCCTTTTCAACTGCTTCCCTCCAAATTCCCCTTCCTTCTCATCCTTTTTCATCCTCCAATTCATATACTTCTTTATCCTAATCCCTCATCTTCCCCTTCCATTTCCAAAGCACACTTGTGTTCTCCTAACCTACATGCCCTCCCGAGGGGGCAACCCATCACCTAATCATCAATTTTTCTTCCTCATCCTTTCCCATCCTCCCATAATTGAGGCATCATTTTTCATCCAATATGTTTTAAACTTCTTTGATACAAAGCCACTTCATGACATCATATCAAAGAGGGGCAAAATGTAGGCACCTAAAATGTGACCTTACCCAACCACACCTAATTTTAGCCAATTCTTAGCCATTAATTAAATAAATATATAATATTTATTTAATTATTTCCATATTTTCCTAATCCTTTAATTAAATAAATATTTATTATTTATTTAATTATTATCCCTTCACATGATCTCATTAATTAAATAAATACTTGATTTATTTAATTGATTTCTCCTTATCCCCAAATACTCCAACTAAATTAATTAATTAATTTTGGCTAATTAATCCTCATTATTTTTTCCTCCATTACTAAATTCTCATTTATCCTTTATCCTCGTCCATCTAATACTAGCCCTTCATCTCATTCACATGGACCATAATATAAATTTGTCCTTACATGACAAGTGTCCCCTTCACATATCTCACTAACTCCTTTCCTAGATTCATTGAACCTAAACACTTCCCAAGAGTCAAATTATCTTTTCATCTTATCCACTCATCTCATTTAACCTCTTAATACTAGCCATTTCCATAAGGATTATTATCCTTATCTCAATTCTAAACCTAGATCCTATCCATCATTTGACACTTGTTATATGGTTGCAACCTTGATCCAAACCCTAATCCTCCTTCAATCTTATTCATCCAACACCAATCATTTCTAGCCATTTATTTTACCTCTTCATGAAACTATATCTAGAGGCTCTCATCCTTCATTTCTCATCTCTTGAGTTATCATATCTACATGTCATTTTGATCTCTTATCTTACAATCACTATCAAACCATATCAAGGTTATGCTAGAGCATTGAACAATCCATTTATCAACATCAAGAGAAAATCAAGTGGAATAAGTGTACACTCCATTTCCACTCATCAAGGAGAGAATCAAACATTCTAGGTGAAGGTATTGTGCTTTTGTATTGAATTTATCTTCTTTTGTCTGCCTTCAATCTTTTCTAACCTCTTCACTATACATGTAGAATGCAAACATAGTCGAATACCAATTGATGTAATCAAGCTTAGGTGGTTGATTAATGAAAGCACGCCCATCATGGCAATTCTTGACGGCGCAAAACCACACATTTGAATCTAGAGGGAGGTTGTATTGTTGTAAGAAATAATCACAAATCTTTATGAAGCAAAATTATTGGTTGTGGGTAATTGTACAATGGATAAATACACTCTTGTAGATCCACACCTTATCAAGAATATAAAATAATACTCGTGAATTATATTATAAGATGCAAATTTATGAATGTAAATAATGACAAAAATGGCACTCACAAGTTCCTTAATAACACTAACAAATAACAAATAGTATCTTTAATATACTAACAAACACTAACAATAATGGTGGAATAATCCAACATTCCCCCCCTTATTACATCATTGCATTTAAATTAATAATAAGGGATTCCTAAAATGTTTCAAACTTCACATGTCCAAGTTTCTTGGTGAAGATTTTGGGACATTGTTCTTGAGTAGAGAAAAATTAGAGTTGAATATTGTTGTGTTGAACATGTTCTCGTATAAAGTGGTAGCTAAATTCAATGTGCTTGGTCTATTCATGAAACATTAGACTACAAACAAATCTTGAATGCATTCTAATTATCATAATGTATTATTACATGGGTTAATTTTGAGGGGCACCCAATACTTCTAGTGTGCAAAGTAGCCAAATTGCTTCACAAACTATTGCACTTGCTATACTTGTTCCAATTAATGAATGAGAAATTGTGGCTTTCTTCTTACTTCCTTAAGATATAGGACTTGATCCTATGAACAAAAAAAATCCAAATGTGGATTTCCTATCATCAAAATATCCTATAGTCTACATTTATGTACCTTGTTATGAAGAATTGATCATTGTTTCTATATTCTAAACCATGATTCATTGTACCATGGATATACATTAGTACATGCTATTTTTCTGTCTATGACACATATTTGGTTCTCACATGAATCATGAAAGATAATTGACAAAAAATGATATATATTCTAGTGTAGGTCAAGTAAATAAAACCTCCAATCAATTATTGATAGAGGGTTGCATTTACATAAGGAGGTGGATTAGAAATAGATAGCTTCAATCCTGATTCCATGGGTTTAGGCATGGGTTTGTAATCCACAATTCTAAAATTATCTAAGAAAGATCTTCACATATACTCTTTGAGATATAAATATATGGTATCTTTCTACCATACCTCTAAACTGATGCAAGAGCATCTAGGGGTACTAGTAATCTTGCATCACCAAAAAATTTGCTCTTTTAGTTTTTGGTTTATTTTTAATAAGGGCTTAGGGGTTAGGAAAATAATATTTTAATTTGCAACAATGTAAATTCCCTTGGTGTGAAATTGTAAATGTAAATCATATGGGAAATAAGTCTTGGTAAAACAGTGAAAGGATATTGGAGGGGAATATGCCTTTTGGGTGCCCACTTTTGGAGAAGGTCAAAAAGTCTTGTTTGCATGTACATGTGTCATAAAATATAATAAAATGGGCTGCAAAATAATATTTCAGATTGCTTGCATGTATTTGCATGTTGGTCACAAGCTTTGCATGTTGTTGCATGTTTGGGTCGTAATTGTGAGACCTAATCTTAGTAAAATGAACATAACTTTTTCATACAGTAATGAAATTAAGAATTTAAAAATGATCCGAAAAGCTGAAAACAAGGCACACCAAACCCAAAAATTGTTTAAGAAATTTTTGAAGAATAACAGAGCATTGATAGGTAGAAAATGATGGGTTTTATTGGTAGTTGAGTGGAGGTTGTTTTGAGAAACCAATAGTGGTTTCTTCTCACACAATTTCTATATATTGAGCTTGAAATTTGGTGAAGGGGGGGCTTTGGAGGAGTTGAAAGT
Organism: Sequoia sempervirens; assembly: GCA_007258455.2. NCBI lineage: Eukaryota > Viridiplantae > Streptophyta > Pinopsida > Cupressales > Cupressaceae > Sequoia > Sequoia sempervirens. The sequence goes on from VDFB02281492.1 coordinate 262,543,610, forward strand.
TTACATAACCAAATGTTTCTAGATTGAGCATAAGATTGAAGACTCCATTGTTGCTGATTTTTGTAATCAAAAGCCCATGTTGTAAGGGAACCTTGTGAGCTTCAACATATATTATAATTCCATTTCATGTTTGTTGCAATAAAATACATTATTTTCCTTCTTGCATATGTTGTGCAAATTTGAGTTGTGTTTGGAGTTTTTAGATTTGTATGGGGAGTCCTCTTACATCATAAACCAAGAAAATAGTACAATAGCCTCAGATCTATTATATCAAATGTCTTCTTCAAATCACTCTTGGTTGTCTAAATAATCTTTTTTGAGTTTCCTATGATGAAAAAATCACCAACATAGACAATGAGAATCACAATCTCTATGCTTGTTCCTTGAGGTAGAGATTTGGATCATGTGAATGGTAGCTAAATCCATGTTGTTAGCAAATGTTCATAAACTTTGACATATCAAACTCCGGGAGCCTGCTTGAGACCATAGAGGGACTTGAAAAGTTTTCATACCTCTTCTTTACCAAGGGAAATATATCCCTTTAATTGAGTCATATATACCTCCTCCTTAAGGTCTCCATTGAAAAATATTCTCCTTACATCAATTTGGTACACTTTCCATCCAACTGTGTAGCTAGAGAAAATATCATTATGATGGTTTTGATCTCTGTTATAGAGAAAATATTTCCTCACAATCAATTCCTTATGGAATAACCCTTAGATTGTCCTTATACTTATCTATATTGACATCTACCTTATACTTGGTCTTGAAGACCCATTTACACCTAATGGCTTTCTTCCCTTTTGAAATATCAACAAGCACCCAAGTCTTATTTTTTATTAAGGATTGATATTTTGCATCAATATCCTCCTTCCAAGGCTTTGATAGTGCTTCCTAAGTAGTATAAGGTTTAAATTTATAAACTACTAAAATCATTAGTGTTATATTTACTTCATTGTGAGTCATGATGTGATTCCTCAATCTTGAATTTGAAGTGTCCATCTAGCTCTGCATTGCAAATGGTACTAGTTTACCACTTGGGCATATATATTGTGCGACATTTGTGGGTATTTTTTTATTAGATTAGAGGGGAAAGGGTCCTTATCCCATTGAGAGTGATCATCAACATTCGTATCTAAATCAATAATTTTCTCATTCAAGCTAAATATAAGAGCATAATTTAGAGTGGGTGATGATGTGGAAGGTGAGGTTAACTTACTTTTCTCATAAAAAATATTTCTACTAATGTATATCCTCTTTGTGGTAGGATACATAAGTCAATAGGCCTTCAAATCATTGTTATATTTCTCTTTCTCTTAGGAATGTACATGTATGATCATAAACCAAATAAATGAAGATGAGAGATAGATGAATTAACTCTTTCCCATGGTTCCTTTGGTATGATGCCATCAAGTTCTTTGGTTAATGTATCATGATTTAGAAGATAAACTATTTTCTTCATAGTTTCAACCTAATATGCATGTCCCAAATGAGAATCCTTTAGAATACTATGCACCATCTCCATGATGATATAGTTATGTCATTCAACAAATCCATTTTTCTTAGGTGTGTCAATTGCAATTAGCTGACAAAAAAATTATTTTCCTTCAAGTAGGTGGAGAGTTCTATGCTAGTGAATTCCTCCCTCGATCTAAGTGGAGCACAAAAATATGATTATTCATTCCTTTTTCCACAATAGTTCAAAACTATTTGAAGTAGAAAAATTATCATCTTTGGTCTACAAGAAATAGACACATATTTTCTTTATGTGATCATCAAAAATAAGTTGAATGTACCTAAAACCATTGAGACTATGTGTCATGTGTCCACAAATATCAGTATGCACCAATTTCAAAGGTTTTCTTGCTTGATGCTCACTAGGATTGAAGGGTACTCAATATTGTTTTCTAGAAAGACAAATAGAACAAATAACACTCATATTTTTAAGTGAAAGAAGACCTTCATCATGCCATTCTTATTGAGAATAAGCAAATAGCCAATGCTAAAGTGACCAAATTAGTGATGACATAATATAAAAATATCATATTTTATCACCAAGGCTTGATTATTGTTGATGGTATCAAGCCTAAACATTTTATGAATCTCAAGGTCACTTGCAACAATATTTAAAAGTTTATATTTATCATAGATGAGGCATATCTTATTATCATAATTTTTTTCAAACTCGATCCTTAAGTTGTAGTTGAGAAATTTAGTGACCATCTAGCACTCAAACCTAGGACCTTCCATTTGTTGCTAGAGTGCTCTACCATTGTCCTACTAGCCCCTTAGTGGTCAATCCATTCTTGGTTTAGGTGTGGCTTATTTTCAAAACACCTCACACTATAGTTGTTGCAAATGACCTAAACTTGATGTCTTCCCTCTTCAATTTGTTGGTATGCGGTGACTGATCATGCTATATTATACACCTAGGCATGTATCCTCGTCGGGGTCTGGGGCCAAGCCAGGCCTTGGGCAAGGGTTCAGGGGTGGTAGCCCCCAAGAAAAAAAATTCCCCTTTTTTCGTATCATCACTGAAAAAGGAAAAATCATTAAAAAAGAATAAAAACGACTTTGTAAAACCCTAATTTTTGGAAGCTTCTAAAAGGCTTGTTATAAGGGATTGGGATTGGGGTTACAGTATGTAGAAAACGTGATTATTCATGAGACTGTAATAAGTTTTTCACTGGATAATAAAATCATTGGATGGCTGCGGTTTTATGGATGTAGCCCGGATTGGGTGAACCACGTTAAATTCTTTGTGTTGTCTTGTTTCTGCTATAATTTTATGTGTGTTTTATTTCTCTGTTTTATTGATCAAATCTACATTTAATTGTTAGATATTTGCTTCTAACCCTAACACAATTGTTATAAGTCACTCAACATAAATTGGTATGCTCAACCCTATTATTGAGAGCAAAAAATTCACACACATACACTTCCCAAAACCAAAATTAAACATTAGAATAAGGGGGAATGGAACCTTGAAATATGCATCGAAAATTACTCCCAACCTTTACTTTGAGAAATACACAAAATAATAATTCATTCATTTATACAACTTGCAAGCATTTATATGTAACTACTATATTACAAAATAGAAGATATTACATATTCCCTCCCTCGCAATAGCATATAAGTGTTTTTCTTTATATACAACATCTCTCCCCTTCTATGAGTATGAAGCTCCCATTGAAAACCAATCTCTCTTTCATGCAACTTCATTTTTCATCAAGTGCTTACACCTTTCAGGACCAAAGCTCTCAAATCCCTCCCTCCTTCAAAGCTTTTGTTCTACTCTAAATATGCCCACACAAACTCCAAGTGAAGATATCTCTTGTCATTTATCAAAACACCCCAGAGTACTTATTGTATTCTTCCCTACTCATGGCCTACGTTGGGCTATTCACCTTTTCATGCCTCTCTTGTCATCCAAATTCTCCTATTGGATTTTCCCTCTACTCCATGCCCTCCTCACTTATGAATAAAGAATCAAACTTTTGGAATGTGGCCGCTTCTTCCAATCTTGTGTGTTCTACTATTTCAATATTTTGTTATGAAAGACATACTCCCCTTTTATTGTTGTGTATGCAAACTTCTCTCTCCTCACATTTCCTTTTCATCAATTCTTGTAGAAAAAAAAGATAAAGCCCATCATTTTAGATTGGAGGCCTACCTCGAGATAAATTCTTCTTTCTTCTCCTATGTGACCTCTCATGATCTCATCCTTGTATTTTTCTTTATTTCACGCACCTCCGCTTATTGTTCTATCTAGTGTCTTTCCCTTCCCATTCCTACATGTAATTCTCTCCTTTCTTCTTCCACAATGTTTGTTGCTACTAAAAGGAAAAAAATCAATTGTTTCTAGAATGGCGGCTATTTCTTCACCCTCTCTTTTCTCATGAAACTCTTTCTTCTCAAAAACTCTTCTCAAACATAAAATATTTCCAAGTGAGGCATTCTAGATTCTTCCCCTAATGTGTATGGGTTCCAAAATAGTGCCCAAATCCTTATCTAAGCACCAAAATGAATGCATTTATTGATAGGAGTGGCCTAGGTAGAATTTAAACTCATTTACTCTTATATTCATTCTAACTAGGTTTAATGTGATTAATAGTTAGTTGAATGGTTGCTAAGACATGTAGAAAAATTCAAGATTTCAAATTGTGGTAGAAAATGGGGCTACTTGTAGTCCATGTAAAATGCCCCTACATCAATTAAAAAAGAAGCTTAATATTGTAGACTTCAACTAACAATGAGTTATAGCTATTTATCTCAAGATGATCAAAATATTTGCACCCACCAAAACATATATATTTGATTTCCTCCAAATGTCATTTGAAATTAAATCAATTGCAAACAACCACAAATTGAATTGATTCTCTTATTTTACTTTTAGATTATTCTTCTTTACCCAAACCCCACTTCAAAACATCTCATTTTTTCCCTTTGTCACCATATCCCTTTGCATAAACATATCACAAATTCAACTATATCATGGAAGTTACTGAACTTTTTCATTTTGTTTGACTAACTCTCATGATGGTAGAGTTGTTATAACCAATTAATAACATCAAGTGATGGAATATGATGGTAGAGGACTTTGAGGGACTCCAACAAATTATTACAAGAAATGATTTTCTACTCTTCAATCAAGAAATTGATAAAGAAAAAATGTTAGTAGTTCCAAGTTTATTCAACTAATGATATTACGAACTATTGGTCACTATTTTTGGTGATGCAATATTGCCTTATTAACAAAGATGCTTCTACATCATAAATAAATTAATAAAAACAACTATTAAAATTTCAAAAAATTACCTTTGATGACTCTAACTTTGAGAAAGATGAGAAAGTGGATTGTAACATATGATGGTTAGTTACAAATATACAAATTTCATCAACCTTAGGGTAGAGTTGTTTCATCCACTCAATCTATTTGAAAGTTTATATATCATCAAGTTGATTGAGTAAACAACACATGGCGTCCAAAACATGTGTCCATATCTACCCTCGAACAACCACCCTACAACTTTGCAATTTTGAAAATCATTTGCTATAACTTGAACATTTTTTTGCCCCTTTGCCTCTTTGTACCCTATGAAAATGCTGGCATCCTTCACTTGCCCCTCACACAGCACCCCTAAAACATTTCCTCTTTAGGACACACTACAATGACATTAATTGAGGGCATTCTTTTACTATCTTTCCATTTGGATAAATGATGGATGCCCTTGTTTTGGACCATGAATCCTTAATAGGTTATAATGAAATATCTACAAACCTTCTTTCCTTGGCCAAGAATGTGATAGCTTTTCATAACCATAACTTATATAACTTGCAGATGTCTCATTTATCCTCTCACCATTTCCTACCAATATCATGATTTTAGATGGCTGAAAGGAAGGCCAGGTGTAAATGCAATATTCAATGTGCTCATCATCATGATTTCTCACTTCATTCTAAAATTTCATTTCTAATGAGCCCAAATCCTTGGTTCTTTTGCAAGAAAAAGGGCTCATGTTTTATTCTAAAGATAGTGTCACAAAAGATTGATAAGTGGCAACCACTACTAGAGTACTTGATGATGGCCCTATAAGAGACCTAGAAGATCCTTTCTTGGCCAAAGGATGAGACTTTGATCTCAATTTCTCAACCACATTGCCTATTAGAGTCACTTAAGGGCTCAAGCTCCCAGGATCAACTACGAAACCAAAATATTTTCCACAAAAGAGAAATGACAAGAATAGCTTGCTTGATTATGGATACAAGATTGATTGATTAAATATGAAATGTACATGAGATTCCTTGCTTATAAAGATAAGGTTGAGAGATAGGATTAGAAAAGATCATAACATGTGTCTTAATCTTGTACAATGAGACAATTACCTCAACAATTATTAAATGACCTAGAACACTAGACTTAAATGCCAAAATAAGATAAGATCACTTGACACCTAAGACTTCTAGAAAGATTTCCTAGGACCTAAGTAAACTTAATATGTGAATATGAACTACTAGTGGACTAGACAAGTAAAATATCTTGTTCACACCAACATTGCCTACTTCCTCTTGCTCTTTGATATAAGCAAGAATGTCTCTTTGGAAACTAATTTTGTATTAGCCTACCACAATCTTTGATCTCCCTTATAAGTGACCTACAAGATCCTTTATTAGCCAAAAGATCAATCTTGTGATCTCAATTTATCAATCGTGTTGTATATTTCCTCTTTCTCTTTGATATAAAGCAAGAATGTCTTATATTGACATCTCATGGTTTAGCAACCTACCATTCTAATTCATTCTCCAACAGTTGTATACAAGTGGGCTTTCACTAGACTAGGCCGACAATCACACACAAGTGGGCTTTCACTAGACTAGGCCAACAATCACACCCAAGGTTTATTAGCCTACCACAAGCTCTAATTCATTGGCCAACAATCACACACAAGAGGGCTTTCACTTAACTATAAAGCCCCGATAATCATTTTGACACTCATTATAAAACTTTTATGAAATGATGTTTTATGGTTTTTCTCTAAATCAATTGGCATCAAATAATTGTTTTGACACTCATAAGAAAACTTCGATGGAATGGAGTTTTATATTTTTGCTCAAAATCAGCTAGCACACAAATCTCAACATTGAAATAAACTTATTTTCTTTAGGCACTTTTAGTGAAAGAAAATCAAATTGCATCGAATCATATACATGTAAGCCTGAAAATGTTCGGGAAGAATCAGAAAAATAAGTATGAATGGCTGAATAAACTTAAATATTTATCTTTCTCCTTCAATATTAAGATTTTTCAGTTAGAGGAGACATTGATACTAACAATTTTAGAGACAGGAAATGCAGAGCAATTTACCAAACGTCTCTTTCATCTCGGGATGAAGAATGAATGGGCATTTTCAAAAATTTTATATCCCTGATTCATTTGTCAATGAAAAGAACAAAAAATCTAGGGCACACAAAATATTGATGGGAATGGTGCTCAATAGTTACCAGTCGAGAAGCATTAAATAAAATTCTTTTAAGACAAAGTGTAGTCATATTCAGAAAATTCGCATTTTAATAGCTTAAACATCCCTAATTTAACTAGTGTATTTCAGACAATAAGAAAATAGAATCTTCATAATACAAGAGATAATACTGTTTGTTAAATTATGATCCCCTAAACTAGACCACTTGGATTATGAAAATGTAGTAGGTGAATAAGACACGAAGATAATCCAGCCTTGGCAGGAAATATAAAATTTTCGGTCATGATCTGGTTTACACTGTTAGATCAGTTATTCCCTAAAGATAGACATGTAGATACTGACCTTTACCCCAGCAGAGTACATTTCTTATTAGAAATCATTTTAGTTTTACAGAATTGTTATTACAAAGTCAGCATAGAGTTTAATGTTCGGATTGCCACAACTCATATTTTAGCTCAAATATGGTTTCTGGGTTGATTATCACTATATCAGAAAATGATGACCTGATGTGACAGACACCCTTACAGCAATTTTTTCAAGTTAACATTTGTTATGCTAAACGTAAAACATTTCATACTATGTAGAAAACTATATAAATGTTTAAAAGTCTTGATAATTGAAGTATAATTATGAAATTGCTTAAAGAAAAATCTTCAAGAATAGAACGGAACCATCCAATTACGCTTCAATCCAGACTATCAAAGTAACTTTCCTGTCATTACACAAAAGAATGGTTCTACACATAACACTGAAATGAATGCATAAGTATCAATTTCTAGAGCTGGGAAAATATATATCCCAGAGCGATTTTGATATGGCTAGTGGTCACCCAGGAATGAGAACTATGCTGTCTTAGAAATAATAAAAGAATCATCATTTACAAAGTCCCTTAATTTTTTCATTTGACCAACTTCAACCAGCCAGTCAAGTTTCCGGACAATTGCATCACTTGGGGCACAACCTTCTTTCTTCATTTGATCCATCAACAAAAGAGCGTTTTCCAGGTTCTGTCTTTTCCGGAAAGTGCAGAATAATATATGGTATGTGACAACGTTTGGAACCAAATCCTTTCTCATCTCCTTCAGGATTGAGAAAGCCATATCCAGTTTGTTTTCTTTGCAAAAAAAGTCAATCAATATAGTATAGGTTTGAACATCTGGGACAATACCAATCACTTTCATGTTTAAAAAATACTTCAAGGCCTTATCTATTTCACCAATTTTGCAATGGGCATCAATCAGACAGTTATAAGTGACTACATTAGGAGTCAAGCCTTTATCTAGCATTTTATTCATGAGTGAATGTGCTCTAGAAAGATCTGCCTTGCACAGACCATCAATGACTGTGGTGTATGTCACTTCATTAGGTTTCAAATCCCTTGTTGCCATCTCCTCTAACATCTTTCCTACCATGTTCATGTCCCCTGTTCTGCAGAATGCACATATCAAAGTACTGTATGTAATTACATCAGGAGGATGTCCCTTGTTTTCCATCTCAGAAAGAAGGGTAAATGCTTCCTTTTCCCTGTTACTCTCACATAAACCACGAATTAGAATGCTGTAGGTAACAACATCTGGGGAGCAGCCTTTCCCTAGCATCTTTTTGAACAACTTTTGAGCTTTTTCCACCTCATGTAATTCACATAGGCCGCATATCAAAGAACTATAAGTAATTACATTTGGCTGTAAACCCTTTTTGGACATGTCATGGAAACAATCCCAAGCCTTGTCCATCCTACCATCTTTGCACAGTCCATCAATAACTGCACTATATGTCACTTCATTCGGAAAAGGACCAAACTCCATCATTTGTACAAACAGGTTGTAGGCTTTGTCCATTTTTCCAGCCTTGCAAAAGCCATCTATCAGGCTAGTATATGTGTAGCTGTTAAGAAAATGGCCTTCTTGTAACATTTTGGCTACTAATCCTAGAGCTTCATCTACTCTTTCTACTTTGCAAAGACCGTCAATTAGGGTGTTATATGTAACAATATTTGGAGAGCAGTAACCATGTTTCATTCTAGCTACTAGCCTGAGAGCTTCATCTTCCCTACCCACCTTGCAGAGACCATTAATTAGGGTACTGCACACAATAATATCAGGGGAAATGCCAGATTGTATCATCTCAGCAAATAAAACAAGAGCTTCATCTACTCTACCTCTTTTGCAGATCCCATCAATTAGGGTGTTGTATGTAATAATATTAGGAAAACAATGAGCGTGCCTCATTCTGTGCAAAATACCAAGTGCTTCCTCAATTTGACCCCTTTTACACAAGAACTTTATGAGAGTGGTATAAGTGATAATATTTGGATGTACTTTCATCTCTTTCATTTCAGCAAGAAGGGAGTTGATTCTACGGTGATCACCAGAGTTTGCAAGGCCACCTAAAAGTGCATTGAAGGATACGACATCGAGAGGAAGGCGTTCAGCTATAGCTGAATGTAAAAGGTCCCAGGCCTTGTTTGTGTTTCCCGATTTACAGAGGGCATTAATGGACTGAGTGAAGTGCACAACATTAAATTTTTGCGTGATGTAAGGAGGGGATTTCTCCTGTTTGCGTGTGTGGTGAGATGAGGTTTTGTATTGTTTGGTAGAAAGAGGAGAAGTTGCCTGTTTAAAGAGGGAGCGTATCCATTTAAAGTTGTGCATCATCTTCATCTCCATCTTCATGTGGTTAACAGAGCAGAGCAGAAGAAAACCCTGAAATATCTTCTCTTCCCTCGTCAACAAATAAACATAAATGCAAAGACAATTTCGCTCAGGAGGAAATAAAAGCGCCTATGTTTCTTGGTTAGGACTTTTATATTGATAAATTATTATAATATCTTTTAAGACTTTAGCATTAGTACACATTTTGATCCATGAATTTATATTAATATATATATTTTTTATAAATAGTTATAAAAAGAAAGCAGTGTAAATATTTTAAAATATCAAAATATATCAATTTAAAACATTTAGTTATTGATATTTAATAATAAAAAAAATATCAATTTAAAACTTTTATTTATTGATATTTAATAATAAATAGAAAGATATGAAATAACAAAATAAAAAATAAAAAGAAAAAGAATATACATTGAGGTTTTTATAAATAAAAAAAAGGTTGTCCTGAATAAAATGATATTATGATTAAATATATAAATTAAATATTTCATTTCTTTTCCTTTTTTAAATTTATAACAAGATAGTTCCTCAATTTAAAAAAATAATAATTAGAATATATATATATATATATAATTTGTTAAAATTATAAATTAAATATATCTAAAAAAAACAAAACATCAAAAAATATATCTTACCCTCTTTCAGATAAATGTACTTAAGATATGTATACTATGTTTTTTTAGAATTATTTTATTTAGGAAATATATGAATACAAATTTTATTGTATATTTCTTCAATACAATAGGATGTCATTTAGTTAGGATTTTATGTGAATTTCACCTGTCTTGTAGCACTGCACTTGAAGCATTTCATCCTGATTGCAAAGTTGTGCTCGTTATATTTAGACTTGACATTTAAAAAAGAGGATACCTACACATCAACCTTTATATGAGTAACAAAATGCACATTCTCATTGATATTTTTAGATAATAATCAAACAAACAATTTCATGGCACACAAAATGTATGCAATAAACAACAAGATTAATAATTTTTTCAATCTGCAATTTGAGGGCGACGACCATGACCTTGCTGCTCTTGGTGTGCTTCTACTATGCCTAGGATTCGATCATGAGACCAGCTCCACGTTCTTGTGCTTCATTTGAAGAGGCTGTAAATCCTTCTCCTGCAACTTCCGTGTTACTACTGCTGTAGTAGCGCACAACAATGCCTTGGAATGATTTTCTATCCTTTCCAATGGGCTTCGCCTTGTTCCTTCTTCCTGGCATGCCAGATCTGCGTTGTAGAGAAGATCGAGTGTGATTTTATGGTTTACAATACGAATGCAGCTTCACACAACACTAATAAAGAAAATTGTAGGATGCCAGCACTAATCATTAATCTATTACAGCAAAGACCAAAGGCCTGACCTTCCACTACCATTTAGGGAATATGAACGCTCACCCATCGGCGTCGATTCCACTCACTTCACACCAACCGTTTAATCTTCTAGCTTCTTCCACCTGTGAACCCTTCATTTTCTTCAATTTGTAACTAACACCATTTCTTTTTTAATGTACACGGGTCTTTAGAGTCTTATGTGACTGTAGAATGTCTCTCGGTGTAATAATTTTCTTTTTGATAGTGTCAACTTCAACTAGACTTCTATGAATTTAATTATGAAACTTGAAATCAACTAATCAATAAAAAAAGAGAAATTATCACAATTCTTATTTTCACAAAGATAATTCTGCAATCAAACTTAAAATCAACTAATCAATTAATTATCATGAAGAATAAATTCAATTTCAATTGTACTAGTAAAAGCTTAATCTAATATGAATGAAACTTATAACTTAAAATTAATTAATCAATTAATTATTTATTACGAAGAACAAGCTCAACTTAACTTGCACCAATCAAAACCAAATCTATTACGAATAAACCTTACAACTATAATATTGTTCAATCCTATAACATTATGATAGAATTACGTCACAAAAATCTGTTAATTTCAAATTATTCTACCCTATTAACAAATACTTTTATTATACTTTGTCAAAATTCCATTGTGGACTTTGACTTGAAGATTTGAGTCTTTTGTGCCGATGATCGCGGTCGAAGGTTCCCGCGGTATGCGTTATTCACAATCCCATAGCAAGCGAAGAATATCTTTGCTACATTCTCGTATTCACGTATTGGAAATTTTTATGCATATATACTTTTGTGTCATTATTCACAAATGTTAAATTAGGCATTTTTATTTTTGTCGTGTGTCTAACGATATTACATCCATGACAAGTTAAAATTATGTAGGATTTCTAGCAAGGCCATAAGATATTTTATTTAGGTCTTAATCAATTGAGATCCCTAAAAACACATTTAGGCAATAATCTTCCTTGTGTATGCATGGGAAACAATCTATCTTTTTAGTTCTATCATGGTCTCATGCATATAGAATTTTATTTTCCTCAAGTTTGACTGCATTGACTACATTGACAATAGTGATAAAAAAATTGATATATTTTTATTGTGGATTTGAATATCATTTTTTATATCTATATCTTTATTTTTAAATTTTCCTCTTGTCATGTGTATACTTTCGTTATAGTTTCATAATATTGTAAAATATTCCAAAATGTAAATGTAATTTTTTCTTACTTTTATAAATAATTACAAACATATCCAATAACTATATGAATGCAAATGTGTATAAATAATCACAAAATTAAATCCATCAATAAAGTAATCTCACAAGTGCGTCCTATAGTACAACCAATTGTCACCAAAAAATATTAGTTACTAAACTAGTTGTTATGGTTTCTATGTTTATCTCCTTGACTCACTTAGCAAGTAATGACACGAACTTACAATAGTGGGAGGATTTACCATGTGTTGGGCTATTTTCCTTTACCTTTGAGAGGGTTAAAACCCTCATATAATCGAGATTTTATACTTTTAACCAAAAATTATAGAGGAAAGAAAAATGGGGAAAATAAAGTCATTCAATAATCTTTCAAATCAACAACTACAACCCTCGATAATAATAAGTAAACTTATGTCAATGAGATAATCCCCCAAATATATAATAGTGGTCTTCCTCAAAGTAACATAATATAAATTTATTCTTTACCTTATAGTCTTCTCACTCTAACCTCTAATTGTTGATGGGGAAAGTAATTAAAATTGCACATAAAAGGATTCATTATCCTCCCTAGCCATCAATCTATCATTGAAAGTCAGAAATCTTCTAATTTTTCTCTTAGTTTAATCACTAGGATATAAATACAACTTCAAAACTCTGGAACCCCAAACTTCAATCTATGACTTTCCCTTTTCTTTTAAATATACCTTGTTCTAGCAAGATCACTAGATTCAATGTAGTGTAGTGTGTATATCAAGAAAAAAAGGTTAAATTTTGAAGACCACATATGCTAATGGGGACAACGACCTCCTAGGTGTTGGATATGATGTAGAAAAGATGATCAAGGTAATCATATGTATGCATGCAAATGAAATATCCCAAATTATTCCAAATAATCTAATGTTGATAAAGGTAGTCAATTTATCATTAACAATAAAATAATTGGGTGTTACGAAAGCTTCAAATGAAATAATTATCCCAAATTAATCCATATACTCTAATGTTGTTCAAGGTAGTCAATTTATCATTAACAATAAAATAATTAGGTGTTTCAGAAGCTTCAAACCATTTTTTTTTATCATTTTCTTACCAACTATTTTGTAACTATACCAATCATAGGTTACTAAGGATTCAATAGATTGCCAAACTAAGTTGGGATTTATGCTTGAATTTATCAAGATGTTACAATTGAATAATAAAGTCAAAGAATTCATCATACAACAAAAAATACTATTTTAGATCACTTACAATTAAAAAACCATAATCTACATCACTTACAAAACTTATGCCTAAAATATTATTTTAAAAAACTTAAGGAATAATATTGGCGACTTCTAAACACCCAAGGATATAGCTTGATCCACAACTTGGTCAATGGCCTAATCCTTCTAGATTCCCTAACTTGTGGTATGGCCTTGTATGCATGCAAATGAAATAACATCAAAATAAAACAGTTTAACGTTGAAATCAATCACATGCAAACCTCCATTAAGCTAAATGTAAATGTTTTCTCTTTGTGATGTAGGTGCTCAATTTACAAGCAAAATATTAGTATTATCTAATTGAAAAAGTGAATGTTTTGATTTAAAATTAAACTCTTTATGATACTTGATTGATGATGTGAGATTATTTGTTTTATGTATTTGAAGAAGGAATTGATAATGGCTAGGATTCAATCTAAAACCTAAGATATGATCTTTGACTTGGGGAACTAATGACGAGATGTGCATTCATAGGTGTGTTGTATAATTTTTAAACATTTTAATTAAAATAATTCTAATTTCTCAACTAAATGTGATTGGGATTTAATAAATCTAATTGATTAGTCAAATTTCTATATGAAGGATTTAACTAAGTGCATGAGAGGATTAAGGGGAGTTGACTATTGTATGTAATAGTTAACTAATTACATGGATCAATGAAGTGGATTTATTGATGAGTGGGGCCAGGAGTAAGCCCAAGTTAACTTATTAGACTAGCTAGTCAACTAGATGAGGTAGAATTAATCAATTCAATAATTAATTAATTAAATTATTGGTGCATACATGATGGAAATTAATATTAAATTAATAAAGTAATCAATAATGTAATAATAAAAAAAATGAATAAATATGGAAAATTGTAAATAATTAATTATTTAAATGGATGAATAATAGGGTGATCCCACAATACTAGTTTACAATTTTTGGCCAAACTGGACACTGAACTAATTTTTTCTAACTAAATCTTCACTTTCGAGAACCTATAGCGGCTAAACCATGGGGAATCTGAAGATGATGCAAACTAGTGATTTGTGACATTTTGTCTGTAAATTCTAAATATATATTTTTTCAAAAATTTTGGAATTAGATTGCACTTCTTTTTCCATCTCCTTCAAAAACTAGTTTTTTTCAGTAAACACCATTTTTAAGGAGTGACGCTCACCGTATAACACATAACTTTTTTTCTATGAAGGATTAAATTCTCTTTTTTTAATTTGATTTGTAACTATGATATTTAAAAGCCCAATTGGTTTATAGTGTTTTATTGAATATTATTCCCCTTAATTGCCTTAAAGTCAAAACCAATTATAATTCGTATATTAGGTGGGACCGGGGAGTAACACAAATTTTTTAGTACAAATAAAATTCAATTTTTATTTATTTTTTGTTGGATCAAGGACTTCAATATTTAGCACTCATATTTTTCAAAAAAAAAAAAAGGTTATAATCTTCATTTTCCAATGTAGAATAGAGAGCTTGATTTTCGCAGAAAAACCTACATTCACAAGCAAGAAATAAAAAATAATAAATATAATAATTAAATTAAATTTATTTAAAATTATATTTTTGGGAAGCTTATAATAAGGACTACATAATTACAAAAATAAAGTAATTAATTAACTTTACCTCCTCTTAAGATTTCACTTTTATGCAATATGATATATTAGCCATTTTAATAATTAATATTAATTATTAAATACACTCAATTTTAGGTTAGGTTTTCCTAAGTGTTGATCTCCTTTATAAGGATTTTGATCTCTTTGCATTCTATCTTGATTGCTTTTGATAATATATTCTATGATATTATATACAAACCTCTTGCTTTTTTTTCTCTAATATCTCCTCCCATGTGACAGTATCTCTGGGTATGCAAAAGTGTTCTTGGCTCAAGTTGGATCTAACAACTTCTACATGGTATCAAAGCAGACCTACTGCAGCCTGTTCTTGTTTTGAAGATTTTGGAGCTACGAGGGTTTGATCAGGCTTTCACAGTTTTTCAGTTTGATTTTTTGTGGATCTGGGGGTTGCCCAATTTTCTGGGCATTTTGAGCCAAAATGGACCCTCCAATATTCCAGTCACCAAAACCCTATTTACATAAAGCATGACCGATTCACCCACGCCTTATCCTGGGAAGGTGGGATTTTGGCCTCTAAGTGCTATACGGCCCGTGGCAATTACTCTCCACGAGGTCAAAAATTCAAAAATTAAAAATTAAAATGTTTTTATAATTTCAAATGCCTGCTCATTAATCGGGTCAAGACCATCGGTGAGCTGCCTTCTTGGCGGCTGGCCAGACGCCATTCTGCGCTGCCTCAGCCAGCCCACTGCATCGCCAAGGCGCCACCCACCCTCCAGAGTTCTGCCTCACACCCAGCCCGCCGCCATGCCACCTGGCGCCAGCTCCTGTCAATGTATCTGTGGGTCTATTTTTATCTCAGGCCTAGGTGGCCAAATTGACATTTTTGAGCACTCACGAATCGGTGTAAATAAGCGTGACATCTCCGTTTTTCCAAACGAGATATTATTGGAAAGCTTGAATGGTGTCGATCTAATGGTGCAGGTGTAATTTTCAATTTTTTCCATTTTGATGCCTTTTTTCTCAGTCAAAGTCAAAAAAATATTTTTGCACTCTTGGAGCCATATCTTTTGCATACGGACTCCATTTTTTGTAAACGAATAGGCGTTGGAAAGGTGTTCTTTCTGTGCTATTTCTAGATCTACTATTTATTTTTTCCATAATATACCCAGGTATTTCTATTTAGTTTTATTGCTTTCACACATCCACACCACTTGGACTCTTGGCACCCGGAAATGATTTGTCTATGGATGATTTAGTATTTGATCCGACGTATCAGTATTGAGGTCATTTTTCTTAGTTTTTTGTAATTTGAAGAGTTATCATCGGTTTTTCTACTCACCCTTCAGTTGTATTTCTTGAATGGGGTAATTATGAGTCATGGGCAAAGGGTATACTTATACATTGTAGGTGGCTTAATATTTTCCTTATTTGTATGATCCTTATACCTAAACCAGCTTTCACTTCAAAGGGAAAACTAGCTTTGGGACATCATGAGGATCGCTATGTAGAACTTATTTTGGTCTAGTGTTGATGATATTAACTGCAGGGCTATATCGACATCGGGATTGTCCCCACCCACTTTGGACACGTCCTTGGGAGATCTATGGAGACCCAAATCTCTCTCCATTCCCAGAGGATCCTGCTTCAGATAGTCTCTTACCCATTGCTTGGAGAGATAATACGCCCTTTTATCATGATACTTTAGAGGAACTTGAGTATTTAGACACCCTTACATATTCTGATGGATCAGAGGCTTGTCTCATAGCCTTACCTTCTTTAATTTCAAGACTCATCAACATCGTTGTTCTAATGGTGCAGCAGGCACTGGCTCACTTAGACATAGCTACTTTGGACCCTTATCTTGCAGACATATCTTTCTTGTTTGTTGAGTCCTATATTGGAGATTTGGAGGATTATTTTGAGGACATTCATCTCCTCTACCTTGATAGTCAGGTTATCACTGTACGCCCACCATTATCAGTGCATTCAGAGGTTGCATTTCAGGATTCTCCACATCTATTTGGATTTGACATCATTTTTTTCAGTTCAGACAACGAGATTCTTCAACATCCTATCATGGCACACATCTTGAGACAGATTGGTTCATCACTCTTCACAGGGTTTCTTTGGCATCGTCCTTTGGATCCATTTCTTCCCAAAGGGAGGAATATCATTTTCCGCTTCAGGATCTCTTTTTGGATTCTACATCAGGCATCTACCATATTGACAAGAGTTTCTTCATTGTGGGGGGGCCTTCTTCTCTCTTTCTATCTCTCCTATGGAGACCATTGTATATGTACTTATATGATAGAAGCTGTCTATGGGGGGTATCATGTAATCCACCTCCTATCCTTCTTTCATTAGTGCATTTCATTCCTTTCTTTTCTCTCTTTTGGAGTAGAGTTTTTCCCATGAGGTTTTCTCTATTTCTCCACTTTATAGAGATTTTGTTGTATTCGGGTACCTGATCAGGCCATGTTGCCGAGACCCTCTGTTGCATTGTAGTTTCTTTGCTTTCTTCTACATTGTTTGTAGCTGCATTGTAGCTCATCTTAAGGGGGGGTGTTAGAGTAAAGTAATTAATTAACTTTACTCTCCTCTTAAGATTTCACTTTATGCACACATATTAGTCATTTAATAATTGAGATTAATTATTAAATGCACTCACCTTAGAGTTAGGTTTTCCTTTCGA
Source organism: Sequoia sempervirens (assembly GCA_007258455.2). Lineage (NCBI taxonomy): Eukaryota > Viridiplantae > Streptophyta > Pinopsida > Cupressales > Cupressaceae > Sequoia > Sequoia sempervirens. The sequence continues at coordinate 262,561,379 of VDFB02281492.1, forward strand.
TGTTGATCTCCTTTTATAAGGATTGATCTCTTGTATTCTATTTGATTGTTTTGATAATAGATCTCTAATATTATAGAGCTTAAAACCCTCTCTTGCTTTTTTCTCCATTCTCTTCCATGTGACAGGTATCTCTTGCATGCAGGTGTTCTTGGGCTCTGAAGTTGGATCTGACAACTTCTACAGTTATTTCCAAGAGGGTTTGATCTAGGGTAGTTTGATCAAACCATCTTCAATTGGAATGCTTTAAATAGAACTTTTAAAGGCTTAAATCATTATATTTTCTAAAAAATTATGTGATTTCAACAACAATTAGAATCTCCCAGAAATTGTAAACTAGCTTTGTGGGATCACCCATTATCATGATTTAATTAAATATCTTGAAAATTATTTAATTAAACTATTAAGAATTAGTAATCCTAGGTGATAAGGTAATGGCATGTGTGCTCTAGGAGATTAATGAATGAATTAGGTGATAATGATAGGGTTATTAGGTGATTTGTGGATAAGGTCCTAGAGGATGAATAAATGACTTGGGTGATTAGGTGAAGATGGAATTTTTTAGGAGTCTATATTTTTTGCCTCTTTGCGATGATGTTCAAAGAAAATAAAAGTTAGTTATCATAAGATGGATAAGATATTTTGAAAGTGATGATATGCCTCAATCACATGAGGAAACAATGAAAGAAGAAATAGATTAGAAGAAGTTGACAATATTCCCCAGTCATTCTGAGAAAATAATTAAAGATGAAATAGGTTGGAAGAATATTATGATGCCCCAATCATGTGGAGGAAATGATAGAAAAATTTAATGATGAGGTGATGATTCCCTCTAGAGAGTTTAGTCATGCATAAAGAGAAACTAGTGAGCTCTTAAATGATTAATAATGAAGATGGATGCAATAAAAGTAAATATATGAAATGAAGACAATAGATCATGAGATATGGAGAAAATTTTATTTTAAATTATTTACTATGCTATCATATGAAGATAAACTTTATTTTGATATGGCAATGGATGTTATACACTAGGGTATAGAAGACCAAGGTGACAATGTATCCATTGCATGGAATAACACTCAATAAAACCACAAACAAGAGGGTGCCCCAAAATTCTCAAGATGCTTAACACACTTGGTGAATACATACATAGACAACCGACAAACATGGAGATGATTTCCCATCACATCATAAGGTGATTGACCTTGGTGGGTCCTGTGAGATAATATCTAACAAAAATAACACAAAAAAAATGGCCAAGCCCTAATGTATATCGATAAAAGAATGCATGATATATGATGATCATGTGAACCATGAGTAGGGATCTAGTATGGGTCAAAAAATATCAAAAGATAAATCAAAGAAGTAAATAGTCAACTATCAATAAAAATACAGTTGTATAACCTCTTGTTGAGGTGCTAATAGGATGAATGGATGATGATTATACCTAATGTGGGGAAGAATGCATCCCACAAAGGAAAATGATAAATGAGATATGAAAATTTGATGATTTGGAAAATGATGTGATGCTTATATGTTATCAAGGTTGATGTTGAGGTATTGATTTAATGTTAAAGTGCAGTGTTTTTAATGTGTATATTTGTGGATATTAAGGCACATTTTTGTACTTTATTGGTTTATTGATGGAAGATGATGATGATGATGATAATCATAAATTTTGAATCAGACAAAGAGATGAAATGATGATGATAAAATGATTAAGATGATGATGATGATGATAATAATGATGAGAAATGAAGGGTGGTGATAGTGGAGAGATGTCAAATACCACATAGGATTTTGTCACTATCTAGGCTAAAATTGATTAATTCATTGGTGATAGTAATAACATTGTTGATGATTAAAATAGTGTGAGGATCGTGTTGTTAACATTAAGAAGAATATGATCTTGGCATGGAGAGAGGAGGTGGTTTATGATGAATATCACGCGAGTGGAGATAATGCAAGTCCACAACCTCCTGCAAGTCATGGCTTGCATGCAATTTTTTTCTTGTTGCATGTGTGTGAGGGTGTGTGATCAGATAGAAAGGGGTGTGTTCTAGCAAGGGGTCGCTTTTTTGTGATCAAGGGGTTCTTTTTTATTAAAGGTTTATGTATCTTCTTTGTGAATTATTTTTTATCAATTCCTACATAAGGTGAAACGGTTTGGGGTTGTGCATGGATCAAAAGGTTGCTTCTTCAGGTTCTAGTTTTTGGTATTTTTCAAACATAGTAATAGGGGCAGATTTCTCCCCATATAGACATGTTATGCTTACTAATTTTAAGGTCAATGCTTCAAATGTTGTGGTATCTTTGCATGGTGGTCTCTCTCATATTTGAAAGTGAATGGCTACTTGGCTAAGAGTGAGACTCGCTCGGTTTTGGTGATAGTGGAGAGATGTCAAATACCACTTAGGATTTTGTCACTATCTAGGCTAAAATTGATTAATTAATTGGTGATAGTAATAACATTGTTGGTGATTAAAATAGTGTGAGGATTTTGTTGTTAACATTAAGAAGAATATGGTCTTGGCATGGAGAGAGGAGGCAGTTTATGATGACTAGCATGTGAGTGGAGATAATGCAAGTCCACAGCCTAATGTAAGTCATGGATTGCATGTAAAAAAAAATTGTTGCATGCATGTGAGGGTGTGTGATTCGATAGAAAGGGGTGTGTTCTAGCAAGGGGTGGCTTTTTTGTGATCAAGGGGTTGTTTCTTATTAAAGGTTTATGTATCTTCTTTGTGAAGTATTGTTGATTGATTCCTACATAAGGTGAAACAATTTGGGGTTGTGCATGGATCAACAGGTTGCTTCTTCAGGTTCTAGTTTTTTGTATTTTTCAAACATAGTAATGGGGGCAGATTTATCCCCATCTAGACATGTTATGCTTACTGATTTTAAGATCAATGCTTCAAATGTTGTGGTATCTTTTCATGGTGGTCTCTCTTAGATTTTGAAAGTGAATGGCTACTTGGCTAAGAGTGAGACTCACTCAGTTTTGGTTATCCAAATAGAATCTATTGTGGAAGATGTTGAGAATTGGAGAAACCATGAATTAATCTATAATTTCATGAGAATCAGTGTTTCTCTCTCATTTATTGAATCCTAGGCTCACCGGACTTGGAATGTAGAGGGAGACATGGAGGTTTAGTAAGATCCAAATGGTTATTTTATGGTGGCTCTTTCATGTATTACAGATCATAATAAAGCTTTTGAGGGAGGTCCCTATTTTTACAATCAAGTGGGTTTTTTTCTTGAAACCCTAGCACACTAGATTTAATCCAATCAAAGAGCTTCTATCATGGGTTTCTCTCTCATTTATTGAATCCTAGCTCACCGGACTTGGAATGTAGAGGGAGACATGAAGGTTTAGCAAGATCCAAATGGTTATTTTATGGTGGCTCTTTCATGTATTACAAATCATAATAAAGCTTTTGAGGGAGGTCCCTACTTTTACAATCAAGTGGGTTTTTTTCTTGAAACCATAGCACACTGGATTTAATCCGATCAAAGAGCTTCTATCGTGGGTTTCAGTCTGGGTGTAACTTCCCTAGATTCTAGTTGAGTTATGTGGGAATGAAATCTTGCACATGATTGCAATTTTGTTGGGTAAGATGGAGGGATTGTCATAGTAGAAATTAGAGAGGAGGGCCCTTTTTTGATCCATATTTGTGTGGAGATCAATCTAAACAACTCACTACCTAATTTATTGGAACTTCAAGTTGGGTCCACATCATGGATTCAATAATTGGACTATGAGACTTTTCCTTTCTGGTGTTGAATCTACCATGATTATGGTCACCTATAGTGAAAGTTTCCTAAACTTAAGGTTTTTGGTTCTTTGTCTAGTGGGGCTTCTGTTAGGATGCCTCCTCACTTAGCTCCATCAAGAGATAAATACAAAGTCCCTATGTCTAAAGGGGAAAATGATAAGGAGGGTTTTGTTCTAGTGAAGTCCCACAATAAGGGTGAAAGGTTGAAAATTTTCATTGCTTATGGTTTACGACATAGAACAACAATCTTTGTCACTCTCATTCAAGGAAACCCTAAATATCTCAATCTAAGGTATGTAAAGGAGAAAAATATCTTGCAATAGGATTGTCGTAGGGTCTGACTAGAAACTAAAGAGGGGTTAACCACCAAGCTAGGACTTGGAAAGACAAATGATATGCAAGACTTAATGACTAAACCTAATGATATGCAAAGATTCACTACATGACCTAGAAATGTATGCAAAACATAATAGAAAGCTGAGAAATTAGAAGTGTGCACCTTGAAACCTATAGGAGCTTGAATGAAGACTTGAAATGATAAAAATGTTGAAATTAATGTCTACTAGGACTCATACTTTAGTTTGGGCGATTTAGTCCCAAATTAAGGTTTTTGGGAAAGAATAGAAATCTGGTAGAGATATATCTGGAACTCCTAAAAACTACAAATTTCCCTATACTGGGACTCATATGCCAGAAGTGGTGTATTAGTCCAGTTAGGATTTTCTGGAAATTCAAAGTCTGTTTCTACTCTTCAATTTCTTCTCTATCCTTTCCACCTAATTTTTGGGTATGAAACTATGATTTGCAACCTATAGATGTCTTTCAATGATCTCCAATGCAAGGTGACAACTTGGACAACTTTGAAAACTTGATAACTTTCTCCAAAATTTCTTCTTAGAAGGTATTCAACCTAGATCTACAAATGACACACTAAAGAGAGGGAGAAAATGTTGTTTTGTTAGTGAAAAGGGGTTTACCTTGGTCAAACTCCATTTTGGTAATCAAACCTTGTAATGAAATCAAATAAGATAAAGGAATGATGAATGAACAAAATGTAATATTGCAACTCACCAAACCCTAGCAATAAAGTGCTACAAAATGTATGAAGTGGCTCCAATGGATGTAGATCTTGACTCTTTCTTTAATGTGATAGATCTTGACTCTTTCTTGAATGTGATAGATCTTGAATTGAATGTTAGCTTGAATCATGAAACCCTACACCATAATTGTTAGCTCAAAAATAAACATGATGCATGATGACTTTGACATGATACTTGATATTTGAATGATGCTCTAAAACACTTTGTAATGCTGATATCCTCCCAAGATTTCTCCAGAACTGTCAAAGGTTTATACAATCTAACATTCTGACTACTCCCTTTTGTAGCTTGACAAACTTTGCAACTCTGCACAAATTTCCTACCATCCTTATGAATCTGTGGCCAAAATTAATTCTCACTTACCAATGCTACTATCTTATCAATTCCAAAGTGTCCTACCGATCCTCCACCTTGTTTTTCTTTCACCAAGCTATCCCTCATTGAACTTCAAGGTATACACAACTGATTCACTCTAAACAACATATCCTCCTGAATGAAATAATCCAACCAATGACTCCTATCCTCCAAGATATGTTCTTTACAAGCTCTCCAAGGTTCTGCAAAATCTAGGTCTTCCTCATACAAGTTCTTCAATTCATCAAAGCCTAATACCTCCACTCTCATCTCTTCCAATAAATTCCTTCTCCTACTCAAAGCATCAAAAACTCTATTTGACTTTCCACTCCTATGTTTCAAACCAAAAGTATAACTCTGCAAGAATTCAACCCATCTCATGTGTCTCTAATTTAACTTACCCTAACCGTTCAAATACTACAATGCATGATGATCTGTATACAACAAAAAATCCTTAGGAAACAAGTAATATCTCTACTTCTTCAAGGCTTGAACTATGGCATAAAACTCTTGGTCATACACTAAATACCTTCTCCTAGCATCATTCAATTTCTCACTAAAATAAGCTATTGTTCTTCCTTCTTGACTTAATACTGCTCCAATTGCATTTCCACTTGCATCACAGTCTACCTAAAATACCTTATTAAAGTTTGGTAAAGCCAATATAGGCTGCTCAATCACCTTTTGTTTCAACAACTCAAAACTCTGGTCTGCTCTAGAGGTCCACCTAAAATATTTCTTATCCCCTCTCATTGTTTATTTCATAGGACTGCAAATAGAATTGAAATTCCTAATGAACTTCTAGTAGAAGCTAGGAAATCCATGAAACGATCTTACCTCTCCAATGCTTTTGGGTGTAGGCAATTCAACAATTGCTCTTGCCTTCTCAAGATCCATCTCCAATCCATCCGCAAATATCACAAATCCTAGATATACCAATTTTTCCTTCATGAAACTACACTTAATGTTTATTAGCAACTTCTCTTCTCTCAACCTCTGCAAAACTTGTCTTATATGCAACAAATGTTCTTCTCTATTCTTACTAAAAATCAAGATGTCATCCAAATAGACAATCACAAACTTACCCATTAATTTCTTTAATACCTCATTCATCAGCCTCATGAAAGTACTCAGTGCATTTGTTAGTCCAAAAGGCATCACCAACCACTCATACAATCCTTCATTTGTCTTGAATGTTGTCTTCCACTCATCCCCTTCTCTGATTCTACTCTGATGATATCCACTTTTCAAATCTATCTTTGTAAAGTGTTTAGCTCCACTCAAACAATCCATAATATCATCCATCCAAGGCAAAGAAAATCTATACTTCACTATGATTTTTTTTATGGCTCTAGGGTTTGTACACATCCTCCATTCTCCATCCTTCTTAGGTGTTAGCATAGCAAGTACTGCACAAGGACTTAAACTTTCTCTGATCATACCCTTCCTCAACAACTCTTGCACTTGTCTATTCAACTCTTCATTCTTTGTTGATGTCATTCAATGTGCTATTTTATTAGGTAAACTAG
>VDFB02281492.1:262568234-262627140 GCA_007258455.2 Sequoia sempervirens
GGACAAAACAACTAAAGGGGAGACAAATATTAATTTAGAAAACTATACTCCACTTCATCTTTATGTAGCTTTCAAAAATAAAAAAAAAAAAAGTGATTGTAATCATATCATGACAACCATATTTTTGATAATATGTAAAAACTGAAAGAATGAACATTATATGTTAATGAATGAATGTGAATACGTTAATTAATGAATGTTATATGTTAATGAATGAATGTTATATGTTATTAATGGATGAATGAATGATTAATGTTATATGATTGGGTATGGGGAATTGAGAGTGATGTGAGGGGGGAGGGGCCAAATGAGCTTCCACCGTCATGTGGTTGGCCCTGTTAAGTAGAGAATATTAAACTATTCTTGAAACAAAGAGAAGCTCAATAAGGTAATGCACTTTTCAATATAAGAAATGCATCATTTGAAGCATCAAACCAATATGCAGTCTATATGTATGATCAACCGTCAGTCTTTGCAATGGTACATTTCCACAAATATTTATTTTTTTTTAAAAAAAAATTGATGCTTCATCGCAATTTCGACGAAAATCACCAACGAATCAACATAAAAGTTAGACGAAGTTTCTATAGCTGCGATGAAGGTTTTGCCATAACTCCTTGCCCATTTCATCGCAATTTCGATGAACTTTTGGAGTTGTTTCCATGCTACTCCTTGCCCATTTCGTCGCACTTTCGACGAACTTTTGGTGTTCTTCTGACACTACTCCTTGGTATTTTCATTGCAAAGTTGATGAACTCTTGGTGTTGATTCGACACTACTACTTGCCTATTTCGTTGCACGTTCGACAAAATTTTGGTGTTGTTTTGAGGCTACTCCTTGTGCATTTTGTTGAAATGGTGACGAATGTATGGTGTTGTTTCAACGCTACTCCCTTCTCATTTCGTCGAACTGGCAACAAACTTCTGGTGTAATTCGTCAGTGGATACACGAAGTGTTCGTCGATATTCTGATGAAATTTTGAGCCATTTCATGATGCTAACAATTGACGATTCTTTGTCGTTATTTCAATGTTTAATTCATCGTCGGCCTTTTAACGAAAAAATAATGACACAAATATTTTTGCCATTTTGTCCCATTTCTGACAAAGATTGGTTGAATGACCAACAGACGACCATTGGAAAATGGAGCCAAATTCAGTAGTGTGATGGCACAAAGTGTAATAGATGAAAGCTTACTGAATACTCCTATTCCTAATATTGAACTTGAAATTTGAATGTTTTAATAAGATTTAATAAAATTCTAAGATGTGAATGGTGTGACCAGTGCCTACTTCTGTTGGGCTAATGGAGTCAAGATCTGTATAATGGGTGACTTAATAAATATAATTCAAATTTCTTGGCACTTGTGACTGTTTACAACTTGTGTAAACATGCAAGAGTATAATTTTCAAATTCTTCTTAATGATCCAAATGTCCTTTTCCAAATTACTGTGATTAATCAAAAGGATTTAATCCTGTCTTGCAGGAACCAGTTAATTGAACCACACAAGAATAAGAAGTGTGCTTTGATAAATTGAAGAATATCCTTGATATTTCAATTTAAATAATTAATAAATGACAACCTTGGAGACAACTAGATAATTTTTTCAATAAATTCGACAAACAATTGACACCATAATTGGATCACCAGATAAATGTATTCTTCTCCATTATATAATTTTAAAATATTTTACAATGTACAACATGATATTTATTTCAGAAATAGTTCACCCTATCCAACTACCTAACCTACGTATTTCTCCTAAATCTAATCCCCCTTTTTTTATACAACTTTTCTTTCAATATATACATTATTTTAGGGTTACAAACCTTCACATTATCCATCTGAGGTAACTCTTCATTTTGATGCAGCTCCTCATTAAATTATCTTCGAAAAAATAAAATATTTAATTAATTACCCTTTGGAAAATTAAATATTTTAATCTTCATCCTTGTGTCTTCGTGAATAATAATCATCATTTAACAATTCTTTTGAAATCTTAACCATCTTCACTAATCCTTTTGCTGGAAAATCTCTGGCTTATTCAATTTAATAAAATAATCCTTGGGTAAAATAATTACCCCCTCCATGACTCTTTGAGTGAAAATATTCTCCACTTATGTCTCTTTATTGAAATATTTCACCATATTTAATAAATCATTTCTTCAGGTAAATAATCACCCATTGCCAGCTCATAACTCCTTTGGTGAAAAATATTTCCCCTTATGGTGAAAGTATTTTACTTTATATTAATTTTTTTCATCTTTATTTAGAGTAAAATATTCCTTGGGTAAAATTCATCTCCCATCAAGGCTTTAACTTTTCCTTTAATTTCCTCAGTGAAAATATTTACTCTTTTAATTGCATGCACTTACTGTTGAGGTAAATAATTACTTCATTAATTCCTCAAAAATATTTTAGTTTTCAAAAATGCTTTCATCTTCCCTCTTATCCATGGTGAAAGATATTATTCCTTCCAGTGCAAATTAATATTTTTTAATTTCACTTTCCATGATTTTCGTGGATAAAATAATTATCCCTTAAATTTCCATCATGAATTTTAATAAATCTTCACCTTTGGACCATTTCACAGTTTACATTTGAATCTCCTTTTAATTTTTTACCCATATTGCACCGTTTACCATTTATTCTAATCTTTGTTTCCACCTCAAGATATCGGCATGACTTGTATCATCGATGAGACCTATACATCTCTTATCCCGATTGTATTTTGTCTCCCCAATGTATTTCCCATCGGCGTGACTTTAAAATCTCCCCTTGACCATCCTTCTCTTGCTGATGCAAATCTCCATCGGTGTAACTTACTTCCATCAGAGGGATCTTGTGCCGAAAATTGATGCCTTGCCTATATCAATTCCTTTTTTTGATGGAGTTCCATCAGTGTGACCTAAACTTTTCGCTTCGATTGCTCATTTCTTGGCAATGAAGATTACTCAATCCACGGACACTTTAGGATATATGCTCTAGTCTCGTGGGAGTAAGTTATGTAAGGAATATTTAGGGTTACCCCCTGTTCATTCTAGGAGATCCCTATCAAGTTTCGTAAACCATCATGGTTACCATAAAGACAAGCAGATATTTTCATAGGATTTTCCAAAGTCTATGCTAACTGATCAACTTATTTCATTCATTTGTATCAGGATTTAGAACTCAATAGCGCACACCTTGTGTATGTAGGCATTCATAAAACATTTGATGATTTTTTTATCCATTTGAAGTGTGTCCCTATTCAATTCTGGCTTAGTTGAATCCCATCTCAAGCCTAAACCATAGCTATGTATCTACATAATTAGGAAACTTAAAAAGATCTGTGTGGGTTTAAATAGTTTTGTGACTTTATCACGTGGAAACTCAAGTGAAACACCTTTGTTTTTAATCGATGGAAATTTTTGTCTCCTTAAAACACGTAGAAGAAACTACAGAATGAATTCAACTCAAATTTCATTTCCTGATGCCTCCATTAAATTTTGATGAGCCAAATCTAAATCATCCAATTGTGTTTTTTTTTACTATGATTTGCTTCCAACATATCTTCTTTTACGATGCCTGTATATATAAGAATCATTACTCCCCCTTACCGTTTCAAAATTTTCCATCTTCTCAGTGAGTTAGAGCACTAAGTTATATCTGTAAATACACTTCTATGTGGAAACATATCTTTTCTTCAAGTAGGCACATACTATATGTCCCTCAATCTATCAGTAATTGATTATGCACCCAAACTTTTCCTTCAGATGGGTAATAGAGGGAAGTTGTTTGTGTATTTAGTGCAAGCATAAAGATGAAGATAGTAAGTTCCAGTAACTGAGTGTCGGAGTGCAAAACACCACAAAAGAGAGGTATCTGAAAACATTTCCATTGATGTACTTTCTTCCCTCCCCCTTTTGATTGTTGACATTTTCTTCATCATGGGAATACAATAAATTCATCCACTTCCATTCCTAATCCCGAGAAACTTTTGGAAATCACCATAGGCACCAAAACCACATGATATTATTACAAGATACTATTTAGCTCCTATAATTGCATCAGATGGAATCAAAAGGTCTATATTAGGATCTTTCATTAGAAATGGTGCTCGATTCAGAGTGATAACCTTCAATCTCCAAAGAACATTATGAAATCAGTTCATTCCCTTCAAAACAATTCCTCTTGCATGATACTCAAAGGTTCTTGATAACCCTAATATTAGTATCATAGGCCATTCTTCAATTACATGAACTCTCGAGTATATTTCAATTTCCTTCTATGAAATTCTCTTTAGTTATTTAGCACCCTGCATGCCAAGTGTAATTTCTTGGAGATTTCTAAAACAAATTTGTATGCCCTAAAGACATAGGGTTCTGAAAGAATATTTTTCACATAAGAACCTAAAATTTCACATGAAATTTTAGGCTCCAACAATGCACAAACTAGGTAAGAAGTTTAACAATTATTTTTTCAACATGTGCTTTAATTTTCTTGATTCGTCAAATTACTAATGCATTTCTAACATTGTTATATTTGTTAGACTAACAGGGTTTTGTAGGTTGGTTGACATGAAGCTAGAGTGAAGAAGCATTCTCATCTTAATATTTTATGATTGTAACAAGCGCTTGACACTTTGAGGAAATTATAACCTAATTTCTTATGCTTTTTACTTTCTTCTTTAGGACCTCACTAATTTTCAATTGGGTTTTAAAAAGAATGCTCAAATAGGACTAAAATTAAACCCTTATCTCATCATTGTCTCTTGGGTTTTAAAATTGAACAAGGAAACTTAACATTTCATTTGGTGCATAAAATGAATTCATCTTAGCTTTAGTCGGTAAAATAAATGAGTGTCTTCTTTGTTGTGACACACTTGTAGTGCATATCCAATCCCCTTGCACTTCGTGTGATCTTGTGTGAAGAGAAACACTCCAAGTGTACTTCGTTGTTTGTGTGCACTTACAATACGTATTCAATCCCCTTGTGTTTCATGCGATCTTGGGTGAAGAGAAATACTTAAGTAAACTTATGCTTTGTGTAACCCTTAAGAGAGGACTTATTATGAGACACACCCCACAACGAGATACTCATAGGCAAGTACTTGCAAGCACGTTTACCGGCAGGCTATATTAAAGGTGGGGAAATTGTGAGAAAGTACCTTCTATCTTGGATTGTATAATGTACTTCACCTAGTACCATGCCTTAAGTGGAATGAGAATAGTAGTAAGACCCTTAAGTGTAAAAGCGGGCGTGTATACAGTTGGGTGTTCTTGGTTTGTTACTAAGAGCTAAACTGTTTTAGTTGTCAAAAATCCTTAATACTTGTTGGTGCAAGAACGATTGTTCTAAAGTTGCCCCACATCTATACTATTTATTGTTGAAACAAAAAATTCCTTAGGATCTTAGGATTTTGAGATTTGGTAGTCTCGAGAAGTGTGTGTCATGGAGGGGAGCCAATTTCACCAAATCTCTAACTATTCACCATATCTTAGTGTTTGGAGAAGTCTGAGTGGGGACTGAACAAGTATGGCCATGTCAACCTAGGATTGTAAATGATTTTGATTCAGTTTAATGCATTGCTTGGTTCCAAAATGTTACAGAACAAACATTCACTATCTTCTTCAAAATTTCAAACACTTTGGCTTAAATATGGATACCTTTTGAAATAGCCTTAATATTACTACTTGTCCTAAGGGTTTCTATCCTTATAGATTTAAAAATATCTTGACTTGTATCTCAATCCATATTTTCCAAAGACAACATAGGCAATTATGGCTTCTTACAAAATGGACATTGTGAGAGTTATGATATTTTTGGCATAAACATTTAGTTTGAAAACATAATCAAGACAAGTGTTTGTGGTAAAATAAATTCACTTAAGAAAGATAAATTGATAATTGAACCCCACATGACTATTTGGAGACTAATTACTCTCATTGAACAACTTGATCTTACAAGTGCTATCATTCAAGCATTGAACTCATTAACAGAGAACAAATCAATCTCATTAGTAGTTTGAGAAGCTTCACTTTTGAAATAAAAGAAACACCTACCCAGTGGAGAAACACAACAACAATATTAGATGAAGAAGAGGAACAAGTTGATATTGAGGTTGGAAGGCCCACATTACCACCACCTGCATGGCAATAAATATCTTACTTTCTTAAATAAACTTGATCATTTTCTAAATGATCTCACACAAAGTCAGGATCCACAAAGTAAGGTCTACAAGTTTTCATTTCAAACTTATGAATCTTAGTCCTAAAGCTCTCAAGAAACACCTTTTGGAACTTCACAAAACCAAAACTAGGTTGATATACAACTTCTACAAATGTTCTTCAAGGAAAAATCCAAACGTGTATTCCTTCTATTACTGTCAGAATCCTAGTCTTTTCCAACATTTTCAATTTCTCGCATAGTCATTAAGTCTTTAGGAGTTTAAATATTTAGAGATATAGCATGTTTCTCACTACCTTTGAATGATCTATTACACAATCAAAATCCCTAGGGGAAGATCTACATGTCTCCATTACAGACATAGGTATCATAATTCAAAGTTTGGTAGGAAGTGGGCCTCAATACTTTATCACAATCGTAACCTCTTGTTAAGAAAGTATTATGCTCAAGCTAGGAGGAATGAACCAGATTTACATACCCACATCCATACTCTTTAGGATTTGAAAAATTTAGAGGTTTAACATCATTATCACTACCTTTTTCTTGGAAAACAAAGGTTCATTCTAAGTCAACTTTGGGTCAAACACTTCATTCACCCTCTATCAAATTTCATCCTTCACTTCACCTATCTTTGCAAAAATTTTGAATACACCATCTTTTGACTTAAAACATTAATCAACACACAAACCCTAACTTGGATATTTTGTATGTGAAATGTATCATTTTCCATACATTTAGAGAAGTTAGTTATCATCCTTGAACTGGTTCATCTTGAAGGTCATGATTCTACCCTAGATATTTTACAAGTTCATCAACATCCTTTATCCAAACATCACAAATTCAAACTTAAGTCAAAAGTGTTGTCCCAAAATGTTTGCTGAGATCACTCTCCACATCACCCATGTTTTCATCCCTTAATATCATCATTGCTCCAAAAAGACTTAGAGCGTCCCTTTTACCCAGATTCGAGTCAACTAGAGAGTTCAAACATTACAAATCACAACACAACTCTCCTAAAGGTGACATAAAATTTATGGTAAAGATGAGATCACAACACAAGAGAATCATGGAGAAAACCAAAGCCACATTTACCTCAAGTGATACAAATCCTTTAGAATTTGATCCAAGAAATCAAGCCACCCTATCACAACAACCATCATCTTCGTCGAGACCATATGAGATAGAGGACATCATGAACAATCCCTTTGAAATTACTAGGGAGGAAATCATGGAATTTTGAGCCTTTGAAAATGTAGCTCCTATTTCACCATTATTTGTTTCACAAAATTTGACACACAACTTCACAACTCCATCACTAGGGATAACTCAAATATCCACTCCTAGTCTTGCAACCAACCTTGCCAAGGAATTTGGTGTAACTCTTCCATTTGAAAGAGACACACTTGTGGGTACCCTTGATACCAATCCTCCATCCCAAACAACCACATGGACACCTACCTTTGGTGCTCCTCCCATTCCTAAAGATCCTAAATAACCATATAAACCTCTTTAACTTAATCATTCCACCATGACCTCCACATATCGAGGACACCCCTCTTCATCCATACCCATGAGTACCACAAGTGTTCCCACCATCACACAAAGTAGTATAGACCAAACATCTCAACACATCATGCAAGGGAATTTCAATAATATACCACAGAGTCAAACCTTAATGTAGATAGTGACATCTTTATCCAATCCTCCCATTGGTTTATTTGTACCATTGGTTTTGAAAAACACATCCACCCTATCAATTACCAACTCATCTCAAAACAATCCCTTGTTCACAAATCCCACCAACCTAGGTAATACCTTGTTTACATCTCTCACACAATGTAATCCTCTAGACATGGGACAAGGAAACCTTTTTAATCAATGGACTTAAGGTCCTAGTGTGTCATTTCCATCAAAAAATCTAATGACATCATCCTCATCTTTTCCCATGGTCCCTTTTACCATACAAATTCAAATAGGGCCCCAAACTTACATTCCTCCACATCAATCTAAAATCTTACAAGGGATGTTAAGCCAAGGGAATCCTCCACCTCTCACCAAAAATCCAATACCCATTCAGAACATTAACACTCCCAATCCATCCCAAATATCCCAACCACCTGATAATACCTTGCAAGTGCATGCCCTAGCTTTACAGTAAGCACAACAAGCCTATCAACAAGCCCTAGTGGCACAAAAACAACAACAAGCAGCCTTAGCGGCATAATAACAACAAAAACAACAAAAATAAGAAGCCTTAGTGGCACAACAACATCATCAACAACAACAAGAAGAAGCAACCTTAGCAGCATAACAATAGTAGCAACAACAACAACAAACCTTAGTGGGAAAACAACAACAACAAGCAACCTTTGCAGCACAACAACAATAGCAACAACAAAAAAAACAAGTAGCCTTAGCAGCACAACAACAAGAAGCAACCTTAGCACATCATCAACAACAAAAAGAACAAGCAACCTTAGCACAACAACAACATCAAGCCCATCAAGTAGCTTTAGTAGCACATCAAAAACAACAAGCCCTCATGGCACAACAACAACAACAACAACAAGCCTTACTAGCTCAATAGTATGCCCTACAACAACAACCAAGTTCCTACTATAATCCTCAAAAAAACATCATCAATACAAACACACTAGGAACATATACATCAATACCCCAATCACCCTCTTAGAATCGCATGCCATCATACACCCCATATAACACCTTATCATATCAAAATGCATTCATTATCCCACCATATGTTCCTCCACCAAACCCACAAGTTTATCTAGCATCACAATTTAAGGTGTTATCCCAAGAAATGTAGGACCTTCGCATGGGAAAGACCAAGAAGCCCCATACACAAAACTTATGTCCATATCCATTTGACCAAAACATAGCCATGTTACCATTCCCTCCTGGTTTTGAAATCCAAAATTTGATAAATATAAAGGGAGAGGAAGTATTTTGGACCATGTCAAGGAGTTTAATGTCATGTTCATGGATGTAGCTTACAATGATTCATATTTAATGCGCCTCTTCCCTAAAATTTTAACAGGTCCTACCATGGATTGGTTTTCTCATCTGCCTCTCGGTATCAAAACCTTTCAAGAAATTATTGATAAATTCATCGATCACTTCTCCTTCAATCTTGACATGGAGATTAGTCTAGAGGAATTGTACACTCTCAGACATAACAAAGGGGAAACTTTCACTAACTTCTTGCAACGGTGGAGATAAAGAGCTAGTAAGAGCAAGTGGCCTCTTCCAATGAACAACAAGTGGTAATCATCATAGAAAATATAGATCCAGATCTATCCTTCCACTTGAAAATGTAGTGCATCACATCTTATGACAAGCTTGTTCCTAGGGCCTTTAACATTGAAAGAGCTCTAATCTCACATGAAAAACACTCAAGCTTACAAAGACAACCACCCATCCACTAGTTCTAACGACAAGCCTTGTGTCTGGGCCAAGAATAAGAATGTCACAAATGATGGTGTGGTATATGCTAAGGTGGTCCTAAGTGCCCCTAGGCCAAAATACATTCAATTTTCTCACATTCAACCAATGGTTCAATAAAAAACACCCATGTAGAACAATCAAATCAATAACACTGAAATGCAAAGGTGAACACCTTATAAGAAAAACTATCGTAAACACAATTACACACAGTTATTCGAACCTATCGAGACAATCATGAAGAAATTCGTAGAATCAAACCTGATAATGCCTCCCAACTTTGAAAACTACCAAGAAGCACAAGATAAACCATCCTGGTACAACGAGAACAACCTTTGTGACTTTCAAAAAATCAAAGGACACAAAATAGAAAATTGCATGAGACTTAAAAATATTATCCAAGACCTCATAGAAAATGACACCATATCTATTGAAGTGCCAGCTGGGAATCAATATCTTAAGATATACAAGAACCCTATGCCTAATCATAACAAACCAAATAACACTAGAAAAGCTAAGGATTACACAAACGTGCAACATACCTATTCCAACATAGTTGCTTCCTATGATAGCATCATCACTATCATCACCATCAAAGGGCATAGTCCAAAGTGTGGAGTCACCACATGACATGGAAAATCACCATCCAAGGAGTCCCATCTCAATCTAGGGCACAACCTAATTTTCCAACATCGAATCCCAACAAGTATACTATCCTAGATTAGCTTAAGAAGACTCTCGCACAAATATCAATCATAGAACTGTTGAGACTATCCCCCACACATAGGGAAATCTTGGAGAAAGATTTATCAGAGTCGTTTGTTCCCAAGGATATTGATACCGATCAATTTCAAGCTATGGTAGGGCATATTGGTAATCATCTTCTCACCTTATTAGAGCAAGACCTACCATCATAGCCATCTCATAACTATGCTCTACACCTTGAGGTTATCATTCATAAGAACAAAGTCAAAAGAGTCTTAGTAGATGGAGGTGTTGGATTGAATATTTGCATCCTTCAACTGATCAAAAATATAGGCTATTCAGAGCATACTTTGAGAAGAAAAATTGTACCACCATTAGGGCATATGTTGACCAAGAACAAGTATCACAAGGTATCATTTCCTTACCCATCTAAGTAGGACCTATTATTGCAGAAACTACATGCCAAGTGTTAGACCTAGGTATTCCCTATAACATATTGCTTGGTCGACCATGATTTCATGCCCTAAAAGTTGTAGCCTCAACTTATCATCAATGTGTGAAGTTTCCTTTTGAGGCAAGAGATATTACTATCCATGGAGATCCTAAGCCTTTTTACTACTGCCAAAATCTTGAATCCAAGTTCTATAAAATCCCCTAAATACCCAAGAATGACAAAGGGCCTACACCTTATACCTCATTTGTTGACCTATCATCCCTTGCATCTAATTTTGAAACAAAGGCACCCATTGTGTAGAACATACCTGATATCAAAGCAATAATTTAAAATGATGGTTGTGGGAACTACAAGCTAATGAAGAACAATTTTTTCTTAGGAGAACTACCTATTTCTCCTCAATCTCATGGGAAACCCACATCTAGCAGCAAATAGCCCAAAACAATCAAGATGGAGGCTACTACCTTCACCAAGTGGGGGGATTTGAATCAAGAAGATGTCAATGAGGATGATATCTCTAAACTCCTCTATCAAGATGAATGAACTATTTCTGATCTTCCTATGAAAGATGATAACAAAGGCTTGTAGCTAATGAAGGGATAGGGATATAAATAGAACAAGAAGTTAGGACTTAATGATAATGTTTTACTAGAACCCATCATTCTTGACAAACCACTAAAGAATCTTGGCCTAGATTGTACTACTAGCAAGTTCACCCTTATTGGAAAAGCTACTTCTACTAAATGACTTGAGGCTTCCTCTTGGTCACCTACATCACATGATATGACTTTAGATGACTTCCCTCTTGATGTTGCTAACCTATTTGAAAACAACTCCCTCTTCATGATATCCATTACATCCTTTTCTCTGAGCAATCAACCAACTGAAATATGCCTAGTCTACCCATAACGGTCATGGACCAACAAGGACCACCAATTCTTGATTTATTCAAAAATGATGAAATGATATCAGAATTCATGGGACTCCATGACAACTTACCATGAGAAAATCAAAAGGTCAGTTTTGACATAGATTTAGATACATAGGAATACTATGGGGAGATGATTGAAACCTTCAATCACAAAATTGATGAAATGCAACTAACATGTAGATCCTTGAGTAAAAACCACACTATGGCACTATTTGATCCTAAAATACTAAAAATAAAGGATGCATCCAAAGGTGAAAACCTCTTTTAGGCACCCAAGGATGAGGGATTCAATCTCTCCCTTAGTGCAATGCATCTAGAGAAGTCAGTGGTACTAGCAGAAAAGGCCACACTAGTCAATGTGGGTACCAAATAAGCAGCTAAGACCACTTTCCATGCCAAACCCTTGTTAGATGAAGAATAGAAGAACCTAGCAGTGTTCCTGAAAAATCAAAGAGCTAACTTTGCATGGTCATACATAGATATGCCAGGCCTTGATCCAAAAGTAGTTGTGCATCAGCTTGTAGTATATCCTAAAGCCAAGCTACTTGAGCAAAAATTAAGGAAGATGCACCCTCAGATAACACTCTTGGTCAAACTTGAGTTACAAAAGCTTCTTGACGTTGGATTTATCTAACTGATAGATTGTCTTGAGTAGGTTTCAAACTTGGTACCAGTCTCAAAACCCATTGGCGGCTTCAAAATATGCACTGCTTTTAGATACTTAAACAAAGCATGCCCGAAGGATGATTTCCCTCTTCCTAACATCAACCTTATTATGGACTTAATAGCTGGGAATGAAATGCTATCGCTCATGGATATTTTTTTAGGCTACAATAAAATCATAATTTCCAAGGAGGATCAACACAAAACTATGTTCACTTTTCCATGGGGAACCTATTGCTAGAATGTAATGTCATTTGGGCTAAATAATGTGTTGGGTGAAAATTATGTAATCCCTTTAATAGATTACAAAACCTAATTTCAGCCACAACTCTATGAGATACAATCTCTCCTCTTAGAAAAGGGAGGCACCCTTCTTACTACTTATTAAAAATAAGTAAAACTAATTAAGTATTCACAATGATGTACACTACGATTAAGAGATGGGGGTGTGTCACATTCATAATTCTCTATTTTTTCAAAGAACATATTTTATAATGCTTCAAGGTTTTAAGTTCCTGATTCGAAGCAACTTCAAACTAAAAACAAAGGAGCAATTCCAATATTCTTATCTTGTCAAATCAAAGACTAAGAATACCAACATGATAATGATAAATGATAAAACAAGAAAACTCACAAAGGCACAAAGTCATTTCATAGATTTCACCAATGAATCCTTTGAGATATGTAACCTGCATTGCATTAGAAGTACAAAGTCCTCTAGATATCCACGATAGATCCATGAACAACATGAATAGATACAAGCACAAATTCTCGTAGAGAATTCACCAATAGTATTCAATCAATATCATAAATTCAAATAAAAGATTGTAACTCAAAGTTTATATGGATTTACTCAAAGCCTTTTAGATCTCAATCACTAATCGCTGCCAATTTCAATCAAATCCAAAAGATAATCAATTCCAACAAAAATTTTGGTATGCAACTCACTTCTTTATTGATCAAAATAGATTCACAAAGATGAACACAAAGTTTCATGTATTTTATTTTCAAATGGGCAGCACTTTGTTGCACAAGATAAAAGATAAAGATTACAAAAGAATCCTCTCATATTTATAAAAGACAAGAAAGATAAAATATAGGAAAAGTAGATGAGAAAATTTAGGAAATTTAGGTGATAACATTTAGGAAAATCTCACCTAACAAGTCGACTTATTCAAAAATGTTGTCCATCAATTTTGGAAAACATCTTTATTTTTACTTGTAATTACATCTCAAAAAATTACATGTAAAATGTTGAGAACTACTTACAAAATGCATAAATGAAAGCATAAAACTATCCAAAATTGGAGATGAAAAGACTTCTTCATGGTTCCTTGCATTGGGCATGGAAGTCTTCATATTTCTTCTTTGTCTCTAGTATGAATGTCTCATCTGGACCGACTTTATAATCCGCAATGGTGTGAACTCTTGCGATTGATCTTCTTGCAAACAACTAAATTTTCTTGCATCTTTCTAGACGTGTTTTGATAAAATCAAGAGAAAGTCATATATCACATATGGTGTGCATGGAATTATTTGGAAATCCTTCATCTTCCACTTGCTGCATGACAAATTCCTTGAATATTTGAGTTATCTCACTAATCGAGAGGAAAGTATGATCATCATCAGGGAGCTTACTCGGTAACTCCTCAATTCCATTTACTAGGATAACACGATGTCCTTTGACATATTCTACTTGGTTGATGTCTTCAATAAGATATTTTATCACTTGTATGAAGTGTTTGAGATATTCCCTTACTTCCACATACTTCTCTTTGTCGGAAATTACCCCAACTTTCACCAACTTACTCATCTTTGTCTTTTCATTTGTGACCAAAATGTGAGACATATTTCCATTTCTTTTTTATCTTTAGAAAGTATATTTTCTCCTTTATCAAGCTCTAATTTTATCTTAGCTATCTGAACAGTTTTCTCATTTGCAATAGCTATGACTTGTGAACCATTTTCTATCATTTCTTCAATGAAATCATATAATACCTTACCCTTGGAGGAAAATTTCTTTGCCTTTTGTATTGCTAGTTCCTCTATGTTTACCATGGCCATAGGTTGTACATCCTTGAAAGAGCCTACAATGTTCCTCAAAACTATTGCACAACGCTCATCTTTCTCCTTATACATATTTCTAGCATGCTCCATCTTATCAAGCCTTCTTGCTAATGCATCCAGGACCACTTGTGCATCTACCTTTTCCATTACATTCATCACTTTTCTAAGTTGGACTCTTGTGATAGTGTAATCCTCCATTTTTACATCACCTTCTTCTTGTGGAGGTAGACCAATCTCAACAAACTTGTGACAAAAGTTGTCAAGATGAAGCCTCGAATGAACTTTTTCCTTTTTCTTCCCATTAGCTTTTGTAGGAGCTATCTCTTAAAGATAGGGAGAACTTGACACAACATCAATTTTTTGTGAGTTTGAAATTGTACAAGGAGTGGAAAGGATGGTTGATACTACAGGGGGAATGGAAACATTCACTGCACTTGAAATTGTTGTAGGAGGAGGTGAGGTAGGAAGAGGAGGTGGAGAAGTAGTTGGATCTGAAGGAGTATGAGGAATATTGGTAATAATAAGTGATGATGTCTACATAAGATCTTCAATAACATTCTCATGGGGAGATAGATGTTATTCATCATCATGCTTGAGTTCCTCCTCATTACCTTCTTTTTCAACTTCATCTTCTTCAGACTCTTTTTCATTGTATTCTTCTTCATTAGATTCTTCTGATTCTTCACCCTCATTCTCTTATTCTTCTTTGGATGATTGTTCCTCATAAGCAAGCTACTTTCCTTATGCATTTGTCTGTTTAGATTATGTTTCCTCTTGTTCTTCAAATATTTGTGCAACACTCTTACCAAAGGTGAAATTTATTTTAGGACCTCTTTGGGAAGAAGAGGGAGTAGCCACATTTTTATTTTGTGTGGAGCTCCTATCATTGGCTGGTTTCTCCTCCTGGTGCTTCTCCTTTTGATTTTGTCTTGAAAGATTTCATTTTGAAACCTTTTTTATGCAACCATTTTGTTGTGTTGTGTAAGATTGGAGCAAGCATTTCTCTAATAGAGGCACTTTCCCTTTTAAATAATTATATTGGAGGTAAGGGCCTTCTAGAAATCTCATGTTCTTTGTAAGAAAAGTTTATTATGTTGCTAGGATCTTTGAAATCCTCTAGTAGATCAGCTACACCAAGATCTTTGATCTACTCTACTGTCAGCCTACAAAATTCCACTATGTGGATGTCTTCTTCATCTCTGCAGTCTGCCCATATGTCTTCAAAGAGGTAGACATGTTGGTGATCCTTCTTCAATTTCCTCTTCACATCTCGGTATTCAAAGTCAAATCTATATTTATATGTTTTTATAGTGATGATTTTGATTCCTGCATAGACTAACTTTGCTTTTTATACATTGTGAAAAGTATACCTCCTAATTGTCAGTGGGAACTAGAAACCTGGCTCGTGTATTCTCTGGTGTTCCTTGTGAATTCAGATAAACTCTCTACACAACTCCATTAGTATCCACATATCTAAGGGATCATCTAGGAAACATGCATAGACACTGAGTATAGCAACTGACTCTTATGTAGGTGAAAGTTGGAAACTACAAAAAGATACAACCAACCTTACTCACCACTTTGTAGGTTTCATCGAATACTCTCTTCTTTTCAAGAGTTGGATGAAAAGTGAACAATAGGGGTACAAAGAAGGAATCTATGAATCTTCTAAAATGATGAAATTTTTCTCTCAATTTTAACTGATAATAGAACTCGTACATAGGCACATAATGTTGCTTCCCTTTGTAGACAACCTTAGAAATTTCCTCATTACTGTAGTAGCATATACCAGATAGGAAGTCATGTAAAATTTTAGAGTGGTTGGCACATTGATCAATTTTTCATGGATTTCATCACTTATCTGAGTTCCCCAATCCATATGTGCTTTCTTTCTTCTGATTATGCAAATGTATTCATCCATCCAATCTTGAAAATTACATGAAACAAGAAATAATTTAACCCTATTCAAGAGAGTAATCATATCTTTGACGTCTTCTTTGAAATCACACCTAGGAAGCCCTTTAGGCCATCTTGAGATAGTAGGCCTTGGAGTTTTCAACCATTTCAAGTATTAATCAATGTTTTAGCTTTGTTGGGATCACTATCATAGACCACTTGTTCATGTTGAATTGAGATCTTTGTATATTGTTC
Source organism: Sequoia sempervirens (assembly GCA_007258455.2). Lineage (NCBI taxonomy): Eukaryota > Viridiplantae > Streptophyta > Pinopsida > Cupressales > Cupressaceae > Sequoia > Sequoia sempervirens. The sequence continues at coordinate 262,584,836 of VDFB02281492.1, forward strand.
TATGTGTTGAACTTGGAAAACAATTTGAAAGAATTCAAGATCTAATCTCATCATGACTTGTCCCGAGGAATCTCTTACACTTCTTTCATCTCAGATGTAATGGGATGCAACTTAGAGCACAAACTCTATGTTATGAGCAGTAGTTAGGAATGTAGACACCAAGTGCGAGTTTCTATGAGCAATGGCTCTCAAGTTGTCTTCTAAGGGATTTTCCTCAGTTCTTTTTACAAAATCTTCTAGGTCCTTTTGACCAATTTCAGTGTCTTTGATTTCATCCACCTTTAAGATCACCATAGTCAGTGGAAAGACAACCTAATATTTTTATTTCGTCTTTCCCTCCTTAGAAGATGACAAAGGCTTTTTGGCTATCATCTAAAAATATCAAGACCAAAGAATATCACCTTCAAGGGTCACCTAATGAGAAATTGATAGGAACTGCAAGAATAATAGATTAACATATGTTAGGAGAAAATTGTAGTGTTGGAAAGTGTGAAATGAGTGGGCAATTTGGAGCAAGTTTGAATGAGCTATTTTGCACAAAAAATGGAGCATATGCGAATAAATGAGGTTCAAAGCGCAAACAAATTCATTTCACGGTGTTAGAAGAGAAAGTTGCTTTTTGTGTAGGAGCACTGAAAATCAATGCTCCTACATCTTGAGAGTTTAGTTTACATGTAGGAGCGCTAAAAAATAATGCTCCTACATGTCTCAATAACTTAGGAAAATCAGGTGTTGGAGCACCAAAAATTAGTGCTTATGAATTTTGGGAGGAACTTATTTCATGATTGAGCATTGAATTTTAGCACTTCAAAATATTCTTCATCCTTGTTTGGGTCAAGTGTACAAGGGGAAAAAACACCACCTTAGTATTTGAAAAGGAAGACATTCCATGTAGGAGTGGTTATTTTCACCGCTCCTACATTTAAGAGTTGGAGAAAAAACTCAAGTGTAACAGCAGCAATTTTCACTACTTCAACAAATGGGGGAAAGTTCATTTGTTTGTTCAAGTGGCGAAAATGCTCGCTCGAGCATATGAAGTCTTGCAGAGGTTTGTGTGGTGAAGCAATAAAATTCACCACTTGAACAAGATGGGCTATCAGTGAGAAACTGTACAAGATCATTTTGGAAACACCCAAAAAGAGGACAAGTAAAAATACAAAGAGAACAAAACCAAAGCATGTTTGTAAACAAGAAAAAACCCTAGATAAAGAAAATGCAAAGAGTGGAGGTTTCTGACAAAAAAAAGAAATTCAAATTTGAAACCACAAACCCTAAGGAAAATTACATTTAAGTAAAAGTATTAAAAACCTAGGAGACTAGAAAAATATTAGAAATGATATCAAAGAATGACAAAGAGGTATAATACAAAGTGCACTTGGTAAAAACATTGAAACCCTAGCTCAAATGTTCAAGAAATCTTCAAACTTGAATCCACTAGAAGTTGGAGAAAGATCCATGTGAGGAGGAAGAAGTTTAGCTAAAGGAATGAGAATAGATTAGCTCAAAAAAAATTTACTAAGTCATCAAAAAGGGGTCATTAATGTAACTTTACTTTCATTAATGATGGAGCACATTAAGAGGGAAAAGTGAAAAATACACTAGTGGTGAAAATCACTGCTTGTGGATCTCAAAAGACTCAAAAGAACAAAAATTCACCAGTGGTGATTTTCATTGCTTATGCATCTCAAACTATGAGATAAGTGTAGGGTAGTGATTTTCACCGCTCCAACACTTGGGGTTGAAATTTTCTAACTTAAGGTTTATGTAGGAGCACTGCAAATGAGCGCTCCGACATGAGTCAAAAATTGACTAACTCCCAGGGATTGGGAATTAGTGAAGATACTCATTTTGAAGCTATTCAAAAGACAAATGGGGGAGATTCTCAAATGGACTATTTGAGGTTTTGGACCACGCATTGAGGTGAATCAAAATTTTCCTCATTTTGTGTGCTTGAAGTACATGGAACTACAAAAAAAGCAAGTTTTGTAGGGGGTTATCTTGTGAATCTGGCACAGCTGGATTCAAGGATAACAGTTGGCTCCAACTAGGGAGCTTCCTTCATCCATTATTTGAAATGATTGAAGGGAGAAGAACTCCATAATTCAAGTTCCTTTATCCATCCATTGGGCATAGAATCAGGAAACAAAAACAAAAAGACACAAGGACTGAAATAGAAGTATTTACATTTGAACACCTTCACCTTACTATGTAAATTATTTCAGTTGTTTCCCATTGTGAGTAAGATAAAATAGAATTTCATCCTTGTATGCCAAGAGAAAACCACTTTCACTGTGTAGCTGATGAACTTTGAATGGTCTTGTCCACAGTGAATCAAAATTCCCATGCATACCTTTTAGTTCTCTTCATTTGTCCCATAAGAGAACAAGATCACCAATTTGAAAATCATGAGACTTTTCTTTCTTGTTAAAAATATCCTTGACTTGTTCCCGATGCTTTTTAATGTGGTTAGCCACTTGAACTCATTTCTCTTCCAATTCGGAGAGATACATTATTCGCTTATCGACTGAATTATAAAAATTCTCATCCTCAATGGCCTTAGCCAATTTGAGGGCTGGAAGTTTTAAGGTTATGGAAATTTTTGCATTCAACCCATAAAATAGTTGGAAAGGAGACATACCAATCACCCTCTTTGGAGTTATTCTATCTACCCACAAAGCATCATAAAAATCTTTGTGCCACAAACACTGATTTTCATCCACAAGCTTGCGGATTATAGTCAACAAGTTTTTATTGCTTGATTTAGCCTGACCATTACCAGGTTGTGAGTAATAGTCAGATGAATGAGACTATTTTATGCCATGTTCAAAATAGAACTCAATTATCTCAATTGACGAGAAAGTAGAAGCATTATTAGCAACAATTTTCTTTGGCACACCGAACCTGGAAATGACATTTTCTTTCAAGAAACTACATACAACTTCAAAAGTAGCATGTTTAGCTAGAATTGCTTCCACCCACTTGGTGAAGTAGTTAGTTGCAGTTAGGACATAGTTTTTTTTTGCACTTGAAGGTGTATTTACTACACTTATGAAATCAATTACCCACTATTGAAAGGGATCTTCAATAACAATTGGTTTCAAAGAAAAAGCTTCCAACTTTGGCTTACCTACGAATTGTTGACATAGTTCGCATTTACGTACCCAATATTATGCATCCTGAAAGAGTGTAGGCCACTAGTAATTTTCTCTCAAGATCTTGTGAGCAGTAACTAGTGCTGAAATGTGTCCCCCACATGCTAAGTCATGATATGACTTCAACAATCTTTCCTGTTGTTCTTCATCAACACATTGTAAGAAAGTTCCATCCAATGCATGTTTGTACAAACCATTGTCACACAAGAAAATTTTTGTTGACTTTAGTTTGATGGTCCTTTTCTCCTTTGGATTCAAATGATTAGGAAATTCCCCATAAGTGAGAAAATGGGCAATGTTGGATTGCCACTCATTAGTATTACTGATGAATAACACCATTGAAAGTTCACTTGGATTTGACTCCTCAGTCTTTGAAACTTCTCCATCAGGATTATTTTCAGCAATGAGCTAACACAAACCTTGCCCACATATCATATTGGTAGGCTTGATTTCCATATTGTATTCTTGAATCTTGGCAATCCAATTGCCTCTTTTTTTCCCAAACTCATGTTGTGTTAAGATGGACTTAATAGTTGAATCTAGAACTAGGACTTTGACATGGCTATTAAAAATGTAGAAGCAGAAATTTTTAACAATTATAACCATGGTGAAAGATTTTTTTTCCATTTGGGAATATTTCAATTCATATTTTTTTAGAGGACAACTCATGAATGCAATTGGGGATTCAAAACCCTCACTGTTTTCTTACACCAAAATTCTCGAAAGTGTATGCTCAAAAGCACAACTATACATGATGAATTCCTTTGTGTAGTCTAGGAAGACTAACACTAGTGCATGAGCAATAGCCTCTTTGATATCATCAAACACAACTTTTCCTTTTGTCATCCAATGAAAATTGGTAGTACCTTTCATCATATTAACAATATGATGAGTCTTTTCTACAAAATCTAGAAGGAATCTTTGTAGAAAATTTACTTTGCCAAAGAAAGAATGAACAACCTTCCTACTTGATGGCAGAGTGAGTGATTTAATACTTTTAACTCTTTCTAAGTCAATCTTGATACCTTATGTGGACACCACATGACCAAGAAGCTTACCTTTTGTAACCCCAAAAATTGACTTTTTGGGGTTCAAGGAAATACCATGTGGTCGACATCTCTCTAAGATTTTCCTTAAATTGTAAAAATGTTCATGATTTTTAGAAAAAACCGTAAGATCATCAAGATACACCATAATGAACCTGCCTAACACATCATGAAAATCCAAGTCCATAGCTTGTTGAAATTTGGCACCAACATTGAATAGGCCAAAAGGCATTCTACGATATGTAAAGGTACCCCATGACATTGTAAAGGTTGTCTTGTGTTGATCACTTGAATTGACTTCAATCTGGTTGTAATGGGAAAAACCATCTAGCATAGAGAGAATTTCAGATCTAGTCACGTTTTGAAGAACTTGATCCATTACTGGAAGAGGATAATTATCCTTGAGCAACAGTTGGTTCAGATTTTAGAAATCCACACAAATACGGATCTCACCATTTTTCTTATGAATGAGAACAATATTTTCTATCCACATTGAATGATGGATAGGGCATATTATTCGAGTGTTCAACATTTTTTGAACTTCCACAAGGATCATTCTAGAAATACTTGGGTTATATTGCCTTTGCTTTTATTTATAAGGAAATGCTCCAATCTTAAGGGGAATGTCATGTTGCACCTCCTTTAGTCAGAAGGATTTTAAATCTTCATATGAATATGCCAAAACATCCATATATTCTAGTAACAACTTAGCAAATTGCTTTCTCTCTTTTATTGTGCAACACTTACCAATGTTTACTATCTTAGTCCATCCACTTTAGTTCCTAAGTTGATCTATTCAACCTCACTAGATGAATTAGAATCTGAGAGTTGTTTCTTGACATAGTGATCATAATTATCAAAATGTTTCTCAAGAGATACCAACCACTTCAAAATTTTATTCCCTTTGAGTTGTAATAACTCTTCGCCTGTAACTAGATCCATATCATAAAAAAATTCTTGATGTGGAGTATCACTTCCTTCAAAGTACAAGTCATCAAATTTTTTTGCCTTCTCCAAAAAGGAAACAATTTGATTATAATCATTGAAAATCTTCCAGTTATCTAAGGAACACTCAATCATAAGACCAACTCAATGGTATAGGTAGAACCATGAAAATATTTATGTGGTATCAATAGTGTGGCTAAAACTACTAAAGAATTGACCCTGTCATTGTATTCCCTTGGAACTATAGATATATCAAAAGCATCAAATTCTTCAATGAAATCCCAAACAAGATTGTGATAATGCCTAAGTCTATCATTTTTGGTCTAATAAAAATTCCTTACCTAAAAAACTATCAACTCATCATCACCTTTTGCATGAATATTTTTGATACTTTTCTTACGTGCAACTTGCATTCCTAATAACAAAGCTTAATGATTTGAGATCAACAAATCATCTGATGATGACTCATTTGTTGTTGAAAAAGAGTTAACACTCTCCAATTCATGCCTTGTTGAAGATTCACCAACTTCTTCTATTTGAAAATAATATGTTCCAACACCCGAAGACTCAAACAGGATTTGAGCCCTTGGATCATCGAATTGTGTCACTAAGAATTTTGACTCCCTTTCAGGAATCAACTTTTGCATCACACCTTTCATAGGTATTCTAGCTTTAGACATGTCCATGTTTAGTTCACCTCCAACATCTTTATAGAAATTACGTCCAAGGAGAATTCCATAAGATTTTGTCATATCAGCTACTAGAACCATCATCTTGATCTTCTTTTCAGGATATATGGCAAACACATACTGTGCATCTTTGATCTATCCAATTAGAGGTACTTGTTTGTTCTCCATGGAAAAACAATAGCTAATTTTTTCTTTTAGATTCAAACCCAAGGCAGTAGCTACCTTGGTCAACATCACATTGTCTGATGTGCTAGAATCTATGACACAATTGCTTAACTTAAATCCATTAACAAGTAATGAAATAAAGAATGGATCAATATGTCTAGAGGAAACTGGAGGGGTAGAAACATGGTTATTCTATGGCATCTTGGGATTTGGGGCATCATGAATATTAGGAGATGAATCCTTACTTTGAGCAATTCCTTTATCTTGTACGAACTTGACAAGCTTGTCAAATTGGTTAGGATTTTCTTTGAGTTATTCAGCTTCAGACATTTGGATCTTTGTTTTCTTGGCATGGTCAATGATGTCAAAATCCTACAAATAATTTTTTAGAGTGGATGTAGTAGCCTCACTGAGAGGTTTAACAAAAGGTACACTAGTCTTAGGAACTTGGAGATCTACTTTGGGAATAGCATGAATTGACAGAGGGGGATGAGGAGCACTTGTTTATTTGCTGCATTTTTTGGTTTCCAAGGCAGAGGAGATTTCTTTTTAGCAATGGTAATTGGTGTCTTCTCCTTCATTGGTGGAGTATTATCTTGAGTTTGATCAAGTTGATTTTGTTGTTTCCATGTAAAGACAACATATACATCTGTCACCAAGTCCTCCTCCTCGGATTCATTCACCATTTGTAAATAGCCAATATTGGATTCGCTAGTTGATTCCATTTCTTCATCTTGAAAGAGATCAACACTTTCTTCCATGGGATAATCTAGTTGTGCATATTCATCTTGTTCGGCCTCATATTATCCTATGACAATATTGGTAGGAGGAGCTTCAAGTGCGAGTCTTCCTTGTGGTGCTAGAAGATGATTTTAATTTCTATTTCCAGCATAGTTAGGAAAAGTCCTTCTTGGAACATCCTTGTAAATGTTGTTGTTGGAAACTTTCTTTTTCAAATCCAACATTTAGTTTTCCAACATTTGAACCATCAAATCAACAAAATTAAAATTAGCATTATAATTTGAGGATCCTGACGATTGCATCTTGTTGTTGTTGTTGGTATTCATCCTTATTTCACTAGCAAGGATCATGTCATCTTCAAGACTGGTAGCTAATTGTTGAGCTACTTCAACATTGGTGAGAGCTTCCCTATGCAAGAAAAAACTTACTTTACAGAGTTACATATTGATGAAGAATCACTTCAAATTATGATCCGTTGGTCTCACCTCATTTGGGATTCTTGTCACCAGCTTATTAAACTTATCCACAAAATCACACATGGGTTCATGGGCCTCTTTCCACATGGTTGTAAGATGTACCAATAAGGTATGTGTTTCTTCAGTAGGTTTGAACCTTTTTTGAACTTGGTGCGAAGAGTGTTCCAATTAGTGATAGAAGTAGCTAGAAGAGTATAAAACCATTTAGCAGCAACTCCTTGTAGAGATTTGATGAACAATGTCACAAAAACATCTTTGTGTTCTATGCCAAGAACACCACAAACAATGTAAAAGGAAGTAATGTGTTCATCAAGATGTTGTTTATTGTCACCTAGAAACTTTAGAATATGATTTCTTGAGACATGTGGAAGTTCATGCAAAGGTGCGGCCAAACTGATGGGATTGGAAGCATTTCCCCAAGGTCCTGCAAGTGGTGCAGCCATGATAGGTTGCACAATAAGTAATTGCATTGGAACTCTATGGAAAGCAAAGGATTCACTTAAAAGAGGAGATCTTAACCTTCATGGAGGATAAATTGTGGTGTGTTGCAATGGTGACCTTACTCACAGAGGAGTAGGTGGAGTATTATGTTGCAACAAGTCTTTGAAAAGTGAATCCACTACTCCTTGAGCCCTCAAACCTCGTGTGTAGCTTCTAACCACTAGAATGTAAACAAAAAAAAGAGAGATATTAAAAATAATAATACAAAAGATCACAATAAGATACTAGAAAACTTATTCACTTCAATTAAAATAATGAGGCTTTAATTGTGTGTGTCATTCCCCAATGTAATCGCCAAAAAAATGTTTGGTGAAAATTATGTAATCCCTTTAATAGATTACAAAACCTGATTTCAGCCATAGTTGTGTGAGATAAAGTCTCTCCTCTCAAAAAAGGGAGGGCACCCTTCCTACTACTTATTGAAATTAAGTAAAAATAATTAAGTATTCACAATGATGTACACTATGATTAAGATATGGGGGTGTGTCACATTCATAATTCTCTCTTTTTTTAGAGAATATGTTTTACAATGCTTCACAATTTTAAGTTCTTGATTTGATACAAATTCAAACTAAAAACAAAGCAATAGTTCCAATATTCTTATCTTGTCAAAGAAAATACTAAGAATACCAACATGATAATGATAAATTATAAAACAAGAAAACTCACGAAGGAAAAAATTCATTGCATAGCTTTCACCAATGAATCCTTTGAGATATGTAACTAGCATTGTATTAGAAGCACAAAGTATTCTAGATAATCCATGATAGATCCATGAACAACATGAACAAATACAAGCACAAAGTCTTATAGAGAATTCACCAATAGTATTCAATCAATATCATAAATTTGAATAAAAGAGTGTAACTCAAAGTTTACACGGATTTACTCAAATCCCTTTAGATCTCAATCACTAATCACTACCAATTTCAATCAAATCCAAAAGATAATAAATTCCAACACAAATTTTGGTATGCAACTCACTTATTTATTGATCAAAATAGATTCACAAAGATGAAGACAAAGTTTCATGTATTTGCTTCTCAAATGGGCAGCACTTCATTGCAAAAGATAAAAGATAAATATTACAAATGAATCCTCTCATATTTATAAAAGAAAGGAAAGATAAAATATAGGAAAAGTAGATGAGAAAATTTAGGAAATTTAGGTGAGAAATTTTAGGAAAATCTCACCTAACAAGTCGATTATTCAAAAATGTTTTCCATCATTTTGGGAAAAAATCTTTTTTTTTACGTGTAATTACATCTTGGAAAATGACATGTAAAATGGTGAGAAATATTTACAAAATGCATAAATGAAATAATAAAACTATCTAACATTGGAGATGAAAAGAATTCTTCATATTTCTTCTTTGTCTCCAGTTCGAATGCCTCATCTGGACCAACTGTATAATCCACAATGGTGTGAACTCTTGTGATTGATCTTCTTCCAAACGAGCTGATTTTCTTGCATCTTTCTAAATTAATTTTGAGAAAATCAAGAGAAAGTCATATATCACATATGGTGTGCATGGAAGTCTTTAAAACAATTTCATCTTACACTTGCTTCATGACAACTTTGTTGAATATTTGAGTTATCACATTGAATGGAAGGAAAGTATGATCATCGTCAAGGAGCCTACTTGGTAACTCCTCAATTCCATTCACTAGGATAACACAATGTCCTTTGACATATTCTTGTACTTGGTGGATGTCTTCAATAAGAGATTTGATCACTTGTATGCAGTGTTTGATAGATTCCCTTACTTCCACATACTTCTCTTTGTCAGAAATTACCCCAACTTTCACCAACTTACTTAGCTTTATCTCTTTCATTTGTGACCAAAATGTGAGACATCTTTCCATTTATTTTCTCTTTGTAAAGTATATTTTCTTCTTTATCAAGCTCTAATTTCAGCTTGGCTATTTGAGCAATTTTCTCATCTGCAACAACTATGACCTATCAACCATGTTTTATCATTTCATCAGTGAAATCATATAATACCTTACCCTTAGAGGAATATTTCTTCACCTTTTTGTATTTTTGGTTCCTCGATGTTTACCATGGCCATAGGTTGTACATCCCCGGAAGATCCTATAATGTTCCTCAAAACTGTTGCATAATGCTCAACTTTCTCCTTATACATATTTTTGGCCTGCTCCATCTTATCAAGCCTTCCTGCTAATGCATCTAGGACCACTTGTGCATCTTCCTTTGCAATTGCATTAATCACTTTTCCAAGTTGGACTCTTGTGACAGTGTAATCCTCCATGTTTACATTACCTTCTTCTTATGGAGGTAGACCAATCTCAACAAAATTGTGAGAAAATTTGTCAACATGAAACCTTGAATAAAAATTTTCCTTTTTCTTCCCCTTGGCTTTTTGAGGAGCTATCTCTTCAAGATCAAGCTCATCTGGGGAGATTATTTTTTTCTTTTTCTTTGATACTTGAGAGATCAGCTAAGGAGGAATGGAAGAAGTATTTGCTTCTTGAATTATAGTCAATTCCTACATTTTAGCCACTTCTATAGAAATGATTGGTATTGTAACAATCAGGGTAGCATCTGTCAAAATTGCTCTAGTGGACTACAAACCAAGTTGACTTTGCAAAGACTCATTCATGAATTTGTCAAATTTGGCTTCAAAAGAGATATCAAAAGATGGAGATGAAAAACTAGGGATGGATGAGGGAGAACTTGACGAGACATCAACAGTTTGTGAGTTTGAAATTGTAGGAGTGGCAAGGATTGCTGATATTGCAAGGATAATGGAAGCATTCACTGCATCTGAAATTTCTCAAGGAAGAGGTGAGGTAGGAAGAGGAGGTGGAGGAGTAGTTGGATTTGGAGGATTATGAGGAATATTTGTAGTAATAGGTGATGATGTATGGGGAAGATCTTCAATAACATTCTCATGGGGAGATAGATGTTGTTCATCATCATGCTTGAGTTCCTCATCATTACCTTCTTTTTCAATAGATGTTCATCATCATGCTTGATTTCCTCCTCATTACCTTCTTTTTCAACTTCATCTTCTTCATAATCTTCTACATCAAATTCTTTTGATTCTTCACCCACATTCTCTTCTTCTTCTTCAGATGATTGTTCCTCAGAAGCAAGCTACTTTCTTTCTGCATGTGTATGTTCATATTTTGTTGCCTACTATTCTTCAATTATATGTGAAACACTCTTACCAAATTTGAACTTTATTTTAGGACCTCTTTGGGAAGAAGAGGGAGTAGCCACATGTTTGTTTTTTGTGTGGAGCTCATGTAGTTGGCTGGTTTCTCCTCCTAGTGCTTTTCCTTTTGATTTGCTCTTGAAATATTTCATTTGGAAACCATGTTTATACAACCATTCCATTGTGTTGTGTAAGATGGGAGCAAGCCTTTCTCTAATAGAGACAATTTCCTTTTTAGACCATTGTATTGGAGGTAAGGGCCTCCTAGTAGTCTCATCTTCATCATAAGCAGATTTTATTATGTCACCAAGATCTTTGAAATCCTCTGGTAGATCACCTACATCAAGATCTCTGATCTACTCTACTGTTAGCCTGCAAAAATCTATTATGTGGATGTCTTTTTCATCTCTACAGTCTACCCATATGTCTTCAAAGTGGTAGACATGTTGGTGATCCTTCAATTTTTTCTTCACATCTTGGTAGTCAAAGTCAAATCTATATTTATATGTTCTGATAGTCATGATTTGCATTTCTGCATAGACTGACTTTTCTTTTTGTGCATTGTGAATGGTATACCTCCCAATTGTCAATGGAAACTTGAAACTTGGCTTTTGTATTCTTTGGTGTTCCTTGTGAACTAAGATCAAGTATCTACACAACTCTATTATTATGCACATATCTAGGGGATATCTAGGCAACATGTATGGACACTGAGTATATCAACCGACTCTTATGTAGGTGAAAGTTAGAAACTACAAAAAGATACAACCAACCTTACTCACCACTTTGTAAGTTTCATACTATACTCCTTTCTTTTCAAGAGTCAGATGAAAAGTGAACAACAAGGGTGCGAAGAAGGAATATGAGACTCTTTTGAAATGATGAAGAATTTCTCTCAATTTTAACTGATAATAGAACACATACACATGCATGAAATGTCTTCTTCGATTTGTAGAAAACCCTAGAAGTTGCCTCATTACAGTAGTAGCATATACCATATAGTAAGTCATGTATAATTTTAGAGTGGTTGGCACATTGATCAATTTTTCATGGATTTCATCACTTATCTAAGTTCCCCAATCAATATGTGCTTTCTTTCTTTTGATTATACAGATGTATTCATACATCCAATCTTGAAAATTCCATGAAATAGGAAATCATTTAACCCTATTCAGGAGAGTAATCATATCCCTGACATCCTATTTGAAATAACTCCTAGGAAGCTCTTTAGGCCATCTTGAGATAGCAGGCCTTGGATTTTTCAACCATTGAGTATTAATAAAAAAAATTAGCTTTGTTGGGATCACTATCATAGACCTCTTATGCCTGTTGAATTTAGATCTTTGTATATTGTTCCATGTGTGGAACTTGGAAAACAATTTAAAAGAATCCAAGACCTAATCTCATCATGACTTGTCCTGACAAATCTCTTACACTTATGTTATCTTGAATGTAATGAGAGGAAACTTGGAGCATAAACTCTTTGTTATGATTAGAAGTTGGAAATGTAGATACCAAGTGCAAGTTTCTATGAACAATGGCTCTCAAGTTATCTTCTAAGGTATTTTTCTCAGTTATTTTTACAAAATCTTCTAGGTGTTGATGATCAATTTTGGTGTCTTTGATTTCATCCACCTTTGAGATCACCATAGTCAATGGAAAGACACCCTAATATTTGTATTTCATCTTTCCCTCCTTAGAAGACGATGAAGGATTTTTGGCTGTCATCTAAAAATATCAACACCAAAGAATATCACCTTCAAGGATCACCTAATGAGAACTTGATAGGAACTGCAAGAATAATGGATTAACATATGTTAGGAGAAAATTGTAGTGTTGGAAAGTGTGAAGCGAGAAGGAAATTTGGAGCAACTATGAACAAGCTATTTTGAATGGTAAGTGGAGAATATGCAAAGAAATGAGGTTCAAAGTGCAAATAGAGTCATTTCAGGGTGTTAGAAGAGAAAACTAATTTTTCTATAGGAGCATTGAAAATCAATGCTCTGACATCTTGAGAGTTCAGTTTACATGCAAGAGTACTAAAAAATAGCGCTCCTACATGTATCAAGCACTTAGAAAAATGTGGTGTTGGAGTGCTAAAAATTAGCACTTATGCATTTTGGGAGGGACTTAGTTCATGCTACAGTGCTAAATTTTAGTGCTTCAACATATTCTTCGTCCTCTTTTGGGTCAAGTGTACAAGCGAGAAAAAACATTGACTTAGCATATGAAAAGGAAGACATTCCACATAGGAGTGATGATTTTCACCGCTTGTACATTTAAGAGTTGGAGAAAAAAATAAAGTGTAATAGCAGGAATTTTCACCACTTCAGCAAATGGGGGAAAGTTCATTTTTTTGTTCGAGTGGAAAAAAAGCTTGTTCAAGCATATGGAGTCCTGCAGAGGTTTCTATGGTGAAGCAATAAAATTCACTGCTTGAACAAGATGGGATATTAGTGAGAAATGGTGGAAGGTCATTTTGAAAACACCAAAAAAGAGGACAAGTAAAAACGTGAAGAGAACAAACCTATAGCACATTTGTAAAACAAGAACAAACCCTAGATAAAGAAAACACAAAGAGCAGAGGTGTCTAAAAAAACAAAGAAACACAAATTTGAAACCAAAAACCCTAAGGCGAAATAGATTTGAGTAAAAGTATTAAAAACCTAGGATAAGTAAAAAACATTAGAAAAGATATCAAAGAATGATGAAGAGGAAGAAAACAAAGTGCACCTAGTAAAAATGTTGAAACCCTAGCTCAGATGTTCAATAAATCTTCAAACTCGAATCCATTGGAAGTTGGAGAAAGATCCACATGAGGAGGAAGAAGTTTGGTGAAAGGACTGAGGGTAGATTAGCTCAAAAAAAAATTTGTTAAGTCATCAAAAAGAGGTCCTTAATGTAATCCAACTTGCATTAATGACGAAGCACATTAAGGAGGGAAAAGTGAAAACTGCACTAGTGGTGAAAATCACCGCTTATGCATCTCAAAAGACTCAAAAGAACAAAAATGCACCAATGGTTATCTTCATCAGTTGTGCATCTCAAATTGTGAGATAAGTGTAGGAGTGGTGATTTTCACTGCTCCAACACTTGGGGTTGAAATTTTCTAATTTAAGGTTCATGTAGGAGCATTGAAAATCAACACTCCAACATAAGTAAAAAATTGACTAACTCCTAGGGATTGGGAATTAGTGAAGATAATCATATCGAAGCTCTTTGAAAGATGAATGGGGGGAATGCGCGAATAGATGGTTTGAGGTTTTGGACCATGCATCGAGGTGAATCAAAATTTTCCTAATTTTGCATGCTTGAAATACACGGGACTACGAAATAGAAAAGTTTCATAGGGGGTTATTCCATGAATCTAGCGCAGCTAAATTTGAGGATAGCAACTGGCTCCAACTTGGGAGCTTCCTTCAATCATTCTTAGAAATTATTGAAGGGGGAAGAACTATCCATCCATTGAGGTAGGTGATATAGTGATAAGTAGAAGGGTGACAAAATTAGAGAGAGAGGAAGAGGTAGAGAAGGGGTAGAGAGAGAGATGATATAGATAGTAGAGATGGAATGAGAGAGGAGAGAGCTAGGAGGGAGAGGTAGAGATGGAGAGGTGATATAAAGAGTAGTAGAGAGGGAGAGAGAGAGAAGGGGGATGAAGTGAGGTATAGGTAGAGAGGGATAGGTAAGATAGATAGTAGAGATTGAAGGTGGGAGGGAGGAAGGGAGAGAGAGAGAGTATGGAGGAAAGTAGAGAGAGAGATAGAGAAAAATTGAGAAGGAAGGAGGGAGGGAGGGAGAGGTAGGGAGAGAGAGAGGTGGAAGGAGAGGGAGAAGAGAGATAGGGAGAAGTAGAGAGGGAAGGAGGGAGGGAGAGAAGTAGAGATAATTGAGATAGATTTAAAATTAGAGAGGGATGTAGAGAGATAGGTGATATAGAGAGAAGTAGATAGTGAAGGGGGAAGTTGAGAGATTGAGAGAGAGAGGGAGAGAGAGGGAAGGAGTGAGGAAGGGGTAGGAAGGGAGAGAGAGAGAGAGAGAGATAGGGAGGGAGAGAGCTTGAGAAGTGAGATAGATATAATTAGAGAAGGGGGGTAGTGAAAAGTAGAGAGGGAAGGAGGGAGGGAGGGAGAGGTGAGATATAGAGGAGAGAGGGAAGGAGAGAAATAGAGGATATAAGGGGAGGGAGAGGGGAGATAGAGAGAAGTAGGGAGGGATGGAGAGAGAAGTGATAGAAAAATTAGATGGAATGAGAGAGAGAGGAGAGAAAGAGAGGGAGATGGGAGATAGAGAGAAGTAAAGAGGGAGGGAGGGAGAGAGAAGTGAGATAGAAAGAATTAGAAAGGGAAGGAGAGAGAGATGGGGAGATAGAGAGAAGTACAAAGGGAGGGAGAGAGAACTGAGATAGAAAGAATTAGAGAGAGAGAGGTATAGAGGTGGCTTTTGAGATTAAGGGAGAGAGAGTCATAAAGGGATGGAGATAGTAAGAGAGAGGTATAGAACATAAGGGATAAACAAAGAGTGAGATAGAGAGAAAGAAAGATGATAGAGCTTGTTGACTACTGAAATTTGACATCCAAATAATTGAAATTTGAACTAAATTTTCACTAGTATAAAAAATTATAAGATCTTCCAAAATTTATAATTTATATATCCAAGAAATCCAAAACCATTCTCAAACATCCTGAAACTATATACATGAAATATAATTTGATGTATAATAAAGTAAATTCCACTTATTCAGATTTAACTTGAAGTATAAGAAAGTAAATATCCATATATAAATGCCACTTATTCACATATATATAGTTTCATTGAAAGAGAAAGAGGAAGAGGGTAAGTGCATGGATTTGTGACACAATTTTGGCTCTTAAGATGCCACTTTTCTTTTTTTTTCTGAAATCAGCAAAATCTGATTTGCAGGAGAAAATGAAGATAGTTACGCTCAAAATTTCAAGATGCAGCAAGAACAAAAGCTAAAGTGCTTTGAGTCTAGTTTCTAAGCTACTAATTCTTTTTGAAATTAATGAAGATTAAGGGTCTCAAAAATGGAGGGGCCAAAATAGGTCCTATTTTTATCAAAAAAATAGCAAAGCGCTTGAGGGTGCTCCCCTTTTTGATTAACTTTTTTTAGAATTTCAAAATTCCGAATAGTGAGAAATTAGATAACACCATGTAGTTTATCCTCATTCTTTTAGATAATTTTTTTAATGAATATATAATATTTTATGAATTTTAAAAGTGGATACATCCTGAAAAGCTAAAATTTGAGCATGCTCCTCCCTAATTTTTTTTAAAAATAATCAAAAATTGACTTTTTTTCATCATGTGTGGAATGGAGTCTAATTTTAAAAAATGTAATTTTTTCACGTGTCGATGAGTGAGTAAAAATATATCCTAAAACTAGCACATGTTGGTTTTTGACCAAAAACAAAGGCATTTACAATAGAAGCTATGGATCAAAACCTTAACTGAATCAAAATGAAAAAGAATTACATATTTAGATAGCTAAGAGAGAGGTTAATTCTATCACAATTTTTTTATAAAATTGCATTGAAAGACATGCAAACATGACAGGAAGCATAGACAAAAATATGTGGAAATATGGAAAATCCTGCCAGTTCACTCATCCAAAGCAGGTCATTTGGTGAGTGCCAAATTTGGTGCTCACCAAATGACCTGCTTTGAACAAAATATTACTTTCCCCTCTCTTTGGTTGACCACTTTGATAATGCTTAGAGTGTGTAGTTTATGATCATATATGGATAGTTGAGGTTTTACCTTTCATATGTTATCTGCCCCATTACCCTAACTAGATAACTCTATATCCCTTTGAAGTCTCTCTCCCCACTCAGGCCTCACTCCCTCCCATGCTACCTAGACTACTCTCTCTCACTCCAATTCCCTCTCTTAGGTCTCATTCCCTCCCACCCTACCTAGATAAATCTAACTCACTCCAACCCCCTTTCTCACTCTCACTCTCTCTCTCTCCCCCTCTAGTATTTTTGTCTCTCTCACTCCATCTCCCTCTCTTATGTTGTTATCTTTCTTTGTCTATCTATCTCTCTCAAGTCTCTTCCTCCTACCCCTATCCCTCTCTTAGGTATCTCACTCACTCCCTCTATCTCTCTCACACTCCCTCTCTCTCTCGCTCACTCTATCTCTCACCCTCTCTCACTCACTCTCTCTTAGGTATCTCTCCCTCTCTCACTCCCTCTATCTCTTTCCCACTCTCCCTCCCTCTCTTTAGTCTCTCCCTCCCACCCCCTCTCCCTCTCTCTTTCTCAATAATTTCCCTCCTACCCCCCCTCTCTCTCTCCCAAGTCTCTCCCTCCTAGCCACTCTCCCTCTCTCTCTCTCACTCCCTGTATCTCTCCCACTCTCTCAAGTCTCTCCCTC
Organism: Sequoia sempervirens; assembly: GCA_007258455.2. Taxonomy (NCBI): domain Eukaryota; kingdom Viridiplantae; phylum Streptophyta; class Pinopsida; order Cupressales; family Cupressaceae; genus Sequoia; species Sequoia sempervirens. Next base: position 262,602,131 of record VDFB02281492.1, read on the forward strand.
CCACCCCCCCTCTCCCTCTCTCTCTTTTTCAAGTCTCCCCCTCCTACTCCCTATCCCTCTCATAGTCGCTCCCTCTATCTCTCTCCCTCTCCCTCTCTCCCTCCCCTCTCACTCTCTCCCTCTCCTCCCACCACCTCTCTCTCTCTTAGGTTCTCTCTCTCTCTGCCTCTATCTCCTCTTCCTCTCTCTCAAGTCTCCCTCCACCTCTCCCTCTCCCTCTCCTCTCTCTCTCTCTATCTCTCATGCCCCTCTCTCTCTCTCTCTCCCTCTATCTCTCTCCCTCTATCTCTCTCCATCTCTCTCATGTATCTCCCTCCCACCCCCCTCTCTCTCTCTCTCTCCCTATCTCTCAGGAATCTCCCCCCACCCCCTCTCTCTCTTTATCTCTCTCTATCTCTCTCACTCCCCCCATCTCTCTTCCATCCGTCTATCTGAGGAATTCCCTCTCCCTCCCATCCCCTCTCCCTCTCTCAAGTCTCTCTCTCTCTCACTCCTTGTATCTCTCCCATCCCTCTATCTCCCACTCCCTCTTTAATACTCTCTCAATTCTCTCCCTCCCACACCCTCTCTCCCACTTTGTCTCCCTCTCCCCCTTTCTCAATTCTCTCCCTCCCAACCTCTTTCCCTCTCCCTCTTTTAGGTTTCTCCCTTCCACACCCTCTCCCTCCCTCTCTCTCTCTCAAGTATCTCCCTAGTACCCCTTGCTCTCTCTCTCTCTCTATCTCTATGTCTCTCCCTCTCTCTTAGGTATCTCCATCCCACCCTCTCTCTCAGGTCTCTCCCTCCCCCCCTCTCTCTCTCAAGTATCTCCCTCCTACCCCTCTCCCTATGTCAGATCTCTCTCTCGCTCTCTCACTGACTCACTCTATCTCTCTCCCACTCCCTCTCTCTCTCGCCCTCTCTTGGGTAGGAGGGAGAGACTTAAGAGAGAGAGATGGAGTGAGAGAGAGAAGAGGGTTGAGGGTATAGGGTTGAGGGATGAGGTTCGAGGGTAGAGAGTATTGGGTTGAGGGTAGAGGGTAGAGGGTTTAAGGTTTAGGATTGATTTTTTAAGGGTTTAAGGGTTGGGGGTATAGGGTTGAGGGATTAGGGTAGAGAGGGAGGAATGAATTGAGGGAGAGATGGAGGGAGAAGCGAGATAGAGAGAAGGAGAGAAGAGGGGGGAGGGACAGAGATAGATGAGGGTTCACGATCCAATTTTTAGGTTAGAGGGTTGATAATTGAGGGCATAGGGTTGAGGGTAAATAGTTTAAGGGTAGAGGTTAGATAGTTTAAAGGTTTATGGTTTACGGTTTAAGGGTAGAGGGTTTATGGGTTTAGGGTTTAAGGGTTAGAGTTAGAGGGTAGAGGGTTGAGGGTAGCGGGTAGAGGGTTTAGGGTTTAGGGATTACAATTTAAAATTTAAGGGTAGAGGGTGTAGGGTTGAGAGAGAGAGAGAGGGGGTTGGGTTGAGGGTAGAGAGTAGATGGTAGAGGGTTTAAGGTTTTAGGGTAGATGGTAGAGGGTTTAAGGGTTAAGGGTAGAGGGTAGAGTGTTTAGGGTTTAGGGTTTAGGGTTTAAGGTTTGTGGGATGAGGGTTGAGGGTTGAGGGTAGAGGGTTGAGGGTAGAGGGTAGATGGTTAAGGGTTTAAGGGTTGAGATATTAAGGGCCGAGGGATTAGGGGTAGAGAGTTTAGTTGGGTTTAAAAGGGTTTAAGGGTTGAGGGTAGAGAGTATTGGGTTTAAGGGTAGATGGTAGATAGTTTAATGGTGTAGGGCTTAAGGGTATAGGGTATAGGGTATAGGGTTCATATTTTAAGGGTAGAGGGTTTAAGAGTTTAGGGTTTAAGGGTTAAGGGTAGAGGGTAGAATGTTGAGGGTTGAGGGTTTTAAGGTTTAAGGGTTGAGGGTAGAAGGTAGAGGGTAGAGGGTTTAGGGTTAAGGGTAGAGGGTTTAAGGTTTAGGTTTTAGGGATTAAAATTTATGGTTTAAGGCTAGAGGGTGTAGGGATGATAGAGAGAGGGGGGTATTGGATTTAGGGTAGAGGGTATTGGGTAGAGGGTAGAGGGTATTGTGTTGAGGGTAGAGGGAAGAGATTTTAAGGGTTTAAGTCTCCCATTCCTCTATCTCCCACTCCCTCTCTCGGGTCATCCCCCCACCCTAACTAAATAAGAGAGAGAGAGGGAGGGAGGGGGTTGAGGGTTTAGGGTTGACGGTAGAGGGTAGAGGGTTAAGGGTAAAGGGTAGAGGGTTTAAGGGTTTAGGGTTTAGGGTTTATAGTTTAAAGGTACAAAGGGTTTAAGGGATTGGAGTTTAAGGGTTAATCGTATAGGGTAGAGGGTTTGGTGTTTAGGATTTAAGGGTTAAGGGTTGAGGGTTGAGGGTAGAGGGTAGATGGTTAATGGTTAAGGGTAGAGGGTTTAAGGGTTTAGGGTTTAGGGTTTTAAGGGTTTAGGGTTTAGGGTAGGGGGTAGAGGGTTGATGGTTGAGGGTTGATAGTTTTAGGGTTTAATTGTTGAGGGTAGAGGGTAGAGGTTTAAGGGTAGAGGGTTTAGGGTTTAGGGTTTAGGGATTAAGGGTTAAGGGTAAAGGGTTTAGGGTTTAGGGTTTAAGGATTACAGTTTATGATTTAAGGGTAGAGGTGAAGGGTTGAGAGAGAGAGAGGGGTTAAGGGTAGAGGGTAGAGGGTTAACGATATAGGATAAAGGGTTTAAGGGTTTACATTTTATACGTAGAGGGTTTAAGAGTTTAGGGTAGATGGTAGAGAGTTTAAGGGTTTAGGGTTTAGGGTTTAAGGGTTAAATGTTGAGGGTTGAAGGGTTTAAGGGTTGAGGGTATAGGGTTGAGGGATTAAGGTAAAGAGTTTACTTGGGTTTAAGGGTTTAAGAGTTGAGGGTATAGGGTTGAGGGATTAGGGTTGAGGGTAGAGGGTATTGGGTTGAGGGTAGAGGGTAGAGGGTAGAGGGTTTAAGGGTTTGGTTTTAAGGGTTTAGGGTTGAGGGTTTAAGTCTCCCATCACTCTATCTCTGACTCCCTTTCTCTCAGGTCTTCCCCCCCAACCCTAACTGAATAAGAAAGAGAGAGAGAGAGGGAGGGAGGGGGTTGAGGGTTTAGGTTTGAGGGTAGAGGGTTAAGGGTTAAGGGTAGAGGGTAGATGGTTTAAGGGTTCAGGGTTTAAGGGTTTAGGGTTTATGGTTTTATGGTTTACTATTTAAGGGTATAAAGGGTTTAAGGCTTTAGGGTTTAAGGGTTAAGGGTATAGGGTATAGGGTATAGGGTTTAGGGTTTAAGGGTTGAGAGTAGAGGGTAGAGGGTGGAGGGTTGAGGGTTAAGGGTAGAGGGTAGAGGGTAGAGGGTTTAAGGGTTTAGGGTTTAGGGTCTTAAGGGTTTAGGGTTTAAGGGTTTAGTGTAGAGGGTAGAGGTTTCAGGGTTGAGGGTTAAGGGTAGAGGTTTGGTCCTCTTTCACACCCAAATATGTTGAATCACATCAAGCTACATTCAACTAGTTGAATCCCTTAAGAGTCCAAAGTGCAAAATTGTTGGAAACTTTAGCATGTTGTTACTCAAATACTGTGACACTTAGAAAATTCTCTTCTAAGCCTATGGGATTGTGTTGGGCCCCTCTACAATAACCTCCCTCAGTTTTTGCTATCTCAGAGGCCTTTTCTTGTGGTGGAAAATTTTCACTTGGGGAAAAAGTTGTCAAATACAAGTAGTGCAAAGTTGAAAAGTGGTGCAACTTTCATTTTGCAACTTGTGTGACCAAACAAACTATTTTGACACATCCGGGTGGGTACGTTTACACTAGGCATGGTCCTCTTTCACACCCAAACATGTTGAATCGCTTCAATCTACATTCAACCAACATAATCCCTCAAGAGTCCAAAGTGCAAAATGACTGCAAACTTTAGCATGTTGTTACTCTGATACCACGATGCTTATAAACTTCTTGTTTGAGCCTATGGGATCATGTTGGGCCCCTCTACAATAACCTCTCTCAATTTTCACTATCTCAGAGGTCTTTTCCCATGGTGGCAAATTTTCACTTGGGGAAAAGGTTGTCAAATGCAAGTAGTGCAAAGTTGTAAAGTGGTGCAACTTTTGTTTTGCAACTTGTATGAGGATACAAACTATTCTGAAACATCCAGGTGGGTACGTTTACACTAGGAATGGTCCTCTTTCATACCCAAACATGCCAAATCACTTCAAGCCACGTTCAATCAGTTGAATCCCTTAAGAGTCTGAACTGTACTTGTTGTCACTGAATACTACACCCTTGCTGAGATGCAAATCTTAGTCTACTAGTGAAACATTGGATCCAAATATTCAATATCCATGACGTATGGTTTTTCATGCTCTAGAGTTATAAAAAATCATGTGGCAGTAGTTATAGGACCATGTTTCTCAATGATTTTTCTTGTTATTTCACGCATAGAAAATGAAAGGAGGTTTTTTAACTTATTTAAATGATGAATATGGGAGAAATTTGATAATTGCACATGGGTGATGCATCATAAATTAAGTTTATATTGTTGTTCATACACATCTATTATCTTTAGAATATCATTAAAAATGACATGTGCATTGATTTTATTTAATGAGATGTCAAGTGTTGTGATATTACCAAATGCAAATAAATTTTGTGGTTGGATCAACAACTATCATGTGTTTTGATGCATGTTCATTCAAGTTCGTAGAGTTATATATATATGCCCATGAGGTTTGAAACATCCACTTGTTCTATAGATACAAATGCAATGATTGGTAAGCTTTAGAATCAAAACCATTAGTTGTTGGATGCTAGCCTCAGCCATGAATTAAAAGCAATACATTTTTCTATGATATTTTTTTATGGGAAGGAGCTCTTACAGTTCATTTGAAACTTGTTGGTGTAAAATCCTTGCCACTAGACAATAATAGAACTCAAGAAGCATGGAGCATACATGCAAATATGTAGTACCCCTCCATTTATGCTTATTTTTTCTACTATTATGTTTTCACACTGTTAGACTATGATACTTTGTTTGGATATTTTGATCGCTGGTTTTGAGCGATAATAGATTTATTTTGTGACATGATGATACATTATATTGTGATATTTAATTTTTGGTATGTTTTGAGGTAGTTTAGATGTTTACTTTCTGTTGATTATTGCTATGTACATGTTTATGGTGGACTAACAGTTATTTATTTCGTCAGTCTGATGTGACATGTATTGGTGTGGAGAACGGAATCACATCACTTGCTTGCGAGTGCCCTGTGATATCTGTGATTTTCTCTGTACGGTGTGTCTGTTCAATGCTTTATATATATATATATGCATGTTATTTTCTTGGTTGCAAGATTGTAGGTACATGACACCGACTCCACTTGGTTACTCAGGTCTGCGCGTGTCAAGACTCAACGAAAATGTTGATTGGGAGGTAGTAGTTAGGTTCATCCTAGTCTAGTCTTTAACCCAGTCACTGTACATTGTCAGTTTTAGTTTGAGTCTTGGTTGTTTTGTATTTTTCTGTTTGGTTTAATTGCTTGAAAGGAAAAATGTTAATTTTAATAATAGTTTATTATGTTTTATTTACTGTTATTTAAAATTAATTTTTAATGTTGAAGAAATTAGTTGCATGTTATTTAATTAATTAATTAGCTTATTTGGTTAAATGGTTTGATCTTAAAAGATTAAACTTATTTAATTAAATTAATTAATTAATTAGATTAAATTATTTAAGTGTGTGAATAGTTTTATTTGAAATGGAATAAATTTGTGGAAATGGCAATTTTAATTAATAAATAAATTTTGCATTAGAAAATGGTAAATTTTAAAATAAATTTAATTAATTAATTAAAATGCATGCAATTTGAAATAGGAAAGATTGCCGAGAAGTGGTTGAGATATTTTTGCATCTTCTCGACATGTGTACCAGTGCTTTTATTGATTATGGTTGAGGAAATTTGTTTACGGAGGTAAAATTGGATCTGGGAAATCACAGAGGTTATGCTATCATTCACGGGAAAATATTTTAGTGCTCTGTAAAATTCTCTGTATATGTTTATTTTGGTATTTTTGTTGCAAATTTGTGGAAAAACTCTGGTTGCTATTTGGCTTTGGTTCTCGGGAAGGATTTGGAAGCTACAGGCAACAGAGGCTACAGAGGCTTTCTTCACCAAATAGCAAAGGAAATTAGGTATTTTTCTTGTAGATTTTATTTTGTGGGTTTTTGAAAGGGAATGCTTTTGAAAAGAAATTAGCTTAGTTTAAATCCCTATATTTCTTGTACAGAAATTGTTCTCTGTATTTTGTTTTGTGAAGAATTTATAGTTTCTGAAAAAACCTCTGTAGCATACTCTCTGTAGAAAGTACTTGAATCTTTATGAAGGGAATTATTTGTTAAAAAATAAAATTGAAAACCTCTGGGGAAATTAGGTTTTGAACGAAAATATTGTGCGTACCCTATTTTAAAAAAAAAAAATCACATTTTCCCCAAATTAACCTATTGATATCTGTATAAATTTCTTTATTCTCTATTTTAAGTTAAAAACCATGTTGGAATTTGTTATATATATATATATATATAAACTCATATATAAATTGGGTTGTGAAGAAATTCTTTCGGTAGTACTATTCATACAAATTGTTAAATTCTTTTGAAAATGTTTATTTCATATATATGTTGAATCCATATGGCGAAAATTTTAATGGTGGATTAAAATCCGCAAACCCAAGGTTCGGCGACTTTAAAAAAAAAAAAGCAGAGTTTTGGGGGAGGGCCAAAACCCTCCCCATACCCCACGGGGGTGAGCACAACCTCCATGGCTGCGCACAGCAGCCGTTGGCTGTTGGGCGCAGCCATGGCAATGGTCGTACCCTCTCCCCACAGGGAGCCGTAGCCGAGGGGCTATGAAACACTATGAGATGTGTTTTATTTAATATAAATGAACGAAATTTCATATAATGTAATTTATTTTTAATAGAAGTTTTAAATGTGATTTTATTGGTGATAATTATAAATTTGGATTTTATTTTATATATATATGTATGTATATATATATGTATGTATATATATATGTATGTATATATGTATATATGTATATGTATATGTATATATGTATGTATATATAAATATGTGTAAATAAATATAATTATTTGTAGATATATATATATTTATAGATACATATATAATTATATATAATTATATTTATTGAGATAGGAAAAATAATTTTAATAATTTAAAGATTTATAAAATATTTTCTTTAAATTATATTGCATGAGAAATTTAGATTGAGAAAATATAGAAAATGCTCTTATATGAATTTGAGAAAATTAAAAGAGTAGATTAAATGAAACAATCACTTTCATTGTTTTTAAAATAGATCATTTATTAAATTGATTTATAATCATGTTGATTACAAACTGATGCAATTGGATTTAGTATATCCGAACCATAGAGATTTACTTTTCTTGATTTACTTTTATTGTGTTCTTTTTGGGTAAACTGGGAAAGTTATAGTTGTATAAGTCTTCCAGAAAGATTTTTAAAGGGTGTATTATTGTTCAAATATATTTCTTGAGTTGACTTGGGTTGTGCATGTGTTAAATATGGTGTTTTGATACTGTTGTGGGTCATTTGTTATTATGTGATGAACTTTGTGCACTTTGTAAACCCTAGTCAGGAAAACTTAGTATATCCTTGTTATGTTTAGGGGAGTGACTTTTTGTAAGGGCCAACACACAAAGTAGTGTCAGAGTAACTTACAAAGAGTTAGTAAGTGAATGATAACTAAATGACACAATAGTTAGATTAAAACTCTTAACAAGATGATTATGCCTCGCTTATGACTCTTGAGCTACTTCAATATTGAGTATAAGATGGGAAGGCCTGGAATGGAAAATCAGTGTCTTTTTCCTTTAAAAGACATTTGATTCTGCAATGATATGCAATGGGGCTAGGTTTCGTAAGAGGTTACCAGGGTAACCCAAGGTTGGGGGCCGAAACCTAAGAAGAAACACCAGGGTAACCTTTGCAATATTGTGATGACACTCCACCTAAAGTAACAGTTAACCTTGTGTATGTAGCACATTCAATAGTCCAAAAATCTGGAAGCAATGTAACCATCAGTTAGTGTGTACTAGTGTCTAGGGTTAGTAGATTATGTCTAGGTAACCATATTACTATCTCCTAGCATGGGGGGTGGACCTACGGGTACCACATGGTTGGGTGGAACGTGCACCTTACTCCATTGGGTCCCCATTTTGTGATCATGGCATCGAGAGCTTCATTGATGGAGAGATCGCACTTGGAAACTTATGTGTGCTTCATTGTAATTTGTAAACCTTGTATTTAAAACATCCCTCAATTGTTATAAGGTGAACACTTGTAATTGTAATTATTATTGAACTACCTCATCAAGATGGATGAGTATTGTATATTTTATCATATGAAATGTAAGGAAACAAGTTTGTATTTTATGTTATCTTGAATGGAGTTTCAAATGAAATGTAATGTTTATCTTTAATGTTTATGTTATTAATTAATATGTGCAATACGAAATACTAAAGTCATCAATGGAAACTCAAAGTGGTGTAACGTCTAGTATCTTAATGAATGTATGCAACTAATTAACTTAATATTATTACTTTAAAAAAAAAATTATTACACTTTTATACCCAATTGCAACATTCCTTAGGTTATTATGACGGGGCATTATAGATTGGTATCAGAGCCAAGGTTACAAACACTAGACGCTCTTGGTAATCATGAACCCATTAGTTTGACCTAGTACGTAGTGTCACAAACTGTTAGCCTTGGTTGAATAGTATCTAAGACTCGTTATTTTTATGTGTAGGAACATGCCTAGGCGAGGAGGAAGAGGTCGTGGTAGAGGTCATGGTGGAGGCCGAGGGCCAATCCCTTAGGTTACTCCCCCTCTGAGCCCTCATCACAGTGAATAGGCAGATCAGTTGGATTAAAGGAATGAGGGACAAAATCCCACACAATCAGGAGTAGAGGGTTCACAGATACGTCCTTTATTAGAGGAGGTCCTAGCTTGTCTTGGACCTAGATAGGAGGTTGAGCAGGAGGTTGTTAGAGAGAGAGATAGATCTCCTAGGAGAGTAGATGACTGAGTACACCAGGATGCTATTATTGTAGGACACATGAGAGATTTACTGAGGGCACGTCCTCCTACCTTTGATGGTACAGGAGGTGGCTTAGAGGCAGAGACCTGGCTACTGGATTTGGGTAGATACTTTGCCATGCACCCATACGGTAGCAATACCTGCGCGAGATGCGCTATTATGCACTTGAGAGGATTCGCCTCTACTTGGTGGTGCCTGGAGGAGTAGAAGCTCCATTTGGATATTGGGTCAGTGTCTTGGGAGATGTTTCTCGAGAGGTTTAGAGCACAATTCCTATCGGAACACTGGAGGTAGCGACGGGCTGACGAGTTCCATGATCTATGTCAGTTGGCTCTTTCTATAGAGTAATATGAACGTAGGTTCTATGAACTCAAGCAGTATGTTGGAATTGGCGATGATGAGCCTATGCTAGTACAACACTTTATCAGGGGTTTAAATGCTCGCATTAGTGGTGGTGTCTGATTCTTTGAGCCAAAGACTATGGAAGTTGAGGTGGAGAAGGCTCGCATAGTGGAGGAGAACCTTGTTATGGTGTTAGGTGGTCACACAGGAGTGCAGATTGGCAGTGCTCCTATAGCAAGTTTTAGTCCATGGGGTGGACAGGCACAGACAGGAGGTTCCTCTAGGAAACAACAAACACCCACAAAGGGTGGGCAGCAACAACAACAACGAACACCTCAAAAGAATAACAATCCACAACCACAGCAAGGAAATAGTCCTCAAACAAGAAAGGGTCACAACTGGTGGCACAACAAGCGCAATAGGCAGGATCAGCCTGCACAGAGTGCTCAATCTACCATTAGTACGGGTAGTTTTCAGCAATCCAATGCACCTTCGGGTGGCAGAGGATTCGGTAGAGGCACATGCATAGGTGTTTACTCATGTGGGCAACGGGGACACATAGCTAGGCAGTGTCTGATGAGAGGTTCTACTTGTTTTGGGCCTCGAACTATAGTGGGTGATGCAGGACAATCACATACAGTTTATGCTGCGGTTAATGGCCGCCAAGCCGATCACCAGAACACAGTGGTCAAGACTTTAGGTAAGTTACATGGTGTTAGTGTTTCTATTCTTTTTTATTCTAGAGCCACTGAATCCTTTATTTCACCGACCATCATTGACCATTGTGGTCTTGTGGCAGTAAAACAAGGTGGTAAGTGGCAAGTTGAATTTGCCTCAGGGGTGAAAGTAGTGGTAGAAAACTTAGTACATAATTGTGAACTTAAAATTGGTACGTTAACTACCTTAGTAGATTTATATGTTACACCTTTAGGATCGTATGACATAGTTTTAGGTATGGATTGGTTAGCATCTTATCATGCTATGATTGACTGTCGACTTAAGACAGTTAGTTGCATTAATGATTTAGGTGCGAAAGTGGAAATCATAGGTATTCAAAGACCTATCTCCTTGCGGATGATATCTGCTACGCAATTAAAGAGATGTCTTCATCAGGGATGTCAACTGTTTGCAACAACAGTTACTGATTTAGAAGAAGGTGAGAGTCGAGAGGTGTCTCTTGATGATCATCCTATTCTTAGGGAATTGATAGATGTGTTTCCCGATGACATTCCTAGAATGCCTCCGAAGAGGGATATTGACTTTAGTGTTGATCTAGTTCCTAGAGTTGAGCCTATATCATGTACGTAATGGACCAACAATCACGTTGGGAGGATTATTTGTATTTAGTAGAATTTGCTTACAATAACGGATATCAGAGTTCTATAGGTATGCCACCATTTCAGTCATTATACGGTCGTCCTTGTCAAACTCCTCTAAGTTGGGATCAACTTGAGGATAGAATGTTACTTGGACCTGAGATGCTTCGTGATATGGAGCAATAGGTTGACCATATTAGAGAACATTTGATATCAGCTCAGGATAGGCAAAAGAAATATGTCGATGCACATAGGATAGACCGACAACTTGTTGGTGATAGAGTGTTTCTTTGAGTGCGACTGCGAAAGAGTCCAATCCGTTATGGAAAAGGCTCTAAGCTTGCGCCTCACTTTGTTGGGCCATTTGAGATCTTAGAGAGAATTGGTCCCATGGCATATCAACTCACCTTACCACCCAGTTTGTCACGTATTCATGATATTTTTCATGTGTCAGTTCTTAGACCATATCATCCCGGCATTTCTCATGTACTTGATTGGAATGCGTTACAAGTAGAGGACAGGTAGCTGGCTTTGGAGCTTGTGGCCATTCTACAGCGTCGGATGCTCGGTCTCAGGGGTCGAGACGTTGATCAGGTGAGGGTCCAATGGGATCCTAGCCATGAGGCTTCTACTACTTGGGAGGATGCGACACGCATGAGGGAACTTTATCCCTATCTGTTCGCAGGCTTTCAGGTTCAAGCCTGATCCTAGGGGGGAGGATGTAGTACCCCTCCATTTATGCTTATGTTTTCTACTGTTATGTTTTCACACTGTTAGACTATGATACTTTGTTTGGATATTTTGGTCACTGGTTTTGAGCGATAGTGGATTTATTCTGTGACATGATGATACATTATATTGTGATATTTGATTTCTGGTATGTTTTGAGGTAGTATAGATGTTTACTTTCTGTTGATTATTGCTATGTACATGTTTATGGTGGACTAACAGTTATTTATTTCATCAGTCTAATGTGACATGTATTGGTGTGGAGAACAGAATCACATCACTTGCTTGCGAGTGCCCTGTGATATCCATGATTTTCTCCACACGGTGTGTCTGTTCAATGCTTTATTTATATATATATATATGCATGTTATTTTCTTAGTTGCAAGATTGTAGGTACATGACACTGACTCCACCTAGTTACTCAGGTCTGAGCGTGTCAAGACTCAACGAAAATATTGATTGGGAGGTAGTAGTTAGGTTCATTCTAGTCTAGTCTTTAACCCAGTCACTATACATTGTTAGGTTTAGTTTGAGTCTTGGTTGTTTTGTATTTTTCTGTTTGGTTTAATTGCTTGAAAGGAAAAATGTTAATTTTAATAATAGTTTATTATGTTTTATTTACTGTTATTTAAAATTAATTTTTAATGTTGAAGAAATTAGTTGCATGTTATTTAATTAATTAATTAGCTTATTTGGTTAAATGGTTTGATCTTAAAAGATTAAACTTATTTAATTAAATTAATTAATTAATTAGATTAAATTATTTAAGTGTGTGAATAGTTTTATTTGAAATGGAATAAATTTGTGGAAATGGCAATTTTAATTAATAAATAAATTTTGCATTAGAAAATGGTAAATTTTAAAATAAATTTAATTAATTAATTAAAATGCATGCAATTTGAAATAGGAAAGATTGCCGAGAAGTGGTTGAGATATTTTTGCATCTTCTTGACATGTGTACCAGTGCATTTATTGATTATGGTTGAGAAAATTTGTTTATGGAGGTAAAATTGGATCTGGGAAATCACAGAGGTTATGCTATCATTCACGGGAAAATATTTTAGTGCTCTGTAAAATTCTCTGTATATGTTTATTTTGGTATTTTTGTTGCAAATTTGTGGAAAAACTCTGGTTGCTATTTGGCTTTGGTTCTCGGGAAGGATTTGGAAGCTACAGGCAACAGAGGCTACAGAGGCTTTCTTCACCAAATAGCAAAGGAAATTAGGTATTTTTCTTGTAGATTTTATTTTGTGGGTTTTTGAAAGGGAATGCTTTTGAAAAGAAATTAGCTTAGTTTAAATCCCTATATTTCTTGTACAAAAATTGTTCTTTGTATTTTGTTTTGTGAAGAATTTATAGTTTCTGAAAAAACCTCTGTAGCATACTCTCTATAGAAAGTAATTGAATCTTTATGAAGGGAATTATTTGTTAAAAAATAAAATTGAAAACCTCTGGGGAAATTAGGTTTTGAATGGAAATATTGTGCGTACCCTATTTTTTTTTTTTAAAATCACATTTTCCCCAAATTACCCTATTGATATCTATATAAATTTCTTTATTCTCTATTTTAAGATAAAAACCCTGTTGGAATTTGTTAAATACATATATATATATATATATATATATATATATTTAACCTCATATATAAATTGGGTTGTGAAGAAATTCTTTTGGTAGTACTGTTCAGAAAAATTGTTAAATTCTTTTGAAAAAGTTTAGTTTATATATATGCCGAATCTGTACGGCAAAAATTTTAATGGCGGATTAAAATCCGCAAACCCAAGGTTCAGCGAATTTTTTTTTTTTTTAAAAAAGCAGAGTTTTGGGGGAGGGCCGAAACCCTCCCCATACCCCACGGGGGTGAGCGCAGCCTCCATGGCTGTGCATAGTAGCCGTCAACTATTGGGCGTAGCCATGGCAATGGCCACGCCATCTCCCCACAGGGAGCCGTAGCCGAGGGGTTGTGAAACCCTATGAGATGTGTTTTATTTAATATAAATCAAAGAAATTTCATATAATGTAATTTGTTTTTAATAGAAGTTTTAGATGTGATTTTATTGGTGATAATTATAAATTCAGATTTTATTATATATATATATATATATATGTATATATGTATGTATATATGTATATGTATATGTATATATGTATGTATATAAAAATATGTGTAAATAAATATAATTATTTGTAGATATATATATATTTATAGATATATATATATAATTATATTTATTGAGATAGGAAAAATAATTTTAATAATTTAAAGATTTATAAAATATTTTCTTTAAATTATATTGCATGAGAAATTTAGATTGAGAAAATATAGAAAATGCTCTTATATGAATTTGAGAAAATTAAAAGAGTAGATTAAATGAAACAATCACTTTCATTGTTTTTAAAATAGATCATTTATTAAATTGATTTATAATCATGTTGATTACAAACTGATGCAATTGGATTTAGTATATCTGAACCATAGACATTAACTTTTCTTGATTTACTTTTATTGTGTTCTTTTTGGGTAAATTGGGAAAGTTATAGTTGTATAAGTCTTCTAGAAAGATTTGTAAAGTAAGGGTGTATTATTGTTCAAATATATTTCTTGAGTTGACTTGGGTTGTGCATGTGTTAAATATGGTGTTTTGATACCGTTGTGGGTCATTTGTTATTATGTGATGAACTTTGTGCACTTTGTAAACCCTAGTCAGGAAAACTTAGTATATCCTTGTTATGTTTAGGGGAGTGGCTTTTTGTAAGGGCCGACACACAAAGTGGTGTCAGGGTAACTTACAAAGAGTTAGTAAGTGAATGATAACTAAATGACATAATAGTTAGATTAAAACTCTTAACAAGATGATTATGCCTCGCTTATGACTCTTGAGCTACTTCAGTCTTGAGTATAAGATGGGAAGGCCTAGAATGGCAAATCGGTGTCTTGTTCCTTTAAAATACATTCGATTCCGCAATGATTTGCAATGGGGCCGGGTTTCGTAAGAGGTTACCAGGGTAACCCAAGGTTGGGGGCCGAAACCTAAGAAGAAACACCAATGTAACCTTTGCAATATTGTGATGACACTCCACCTAATGTAACAGTTAACCTTGTGTATGTAGCACATTCAATAGTCTAAAATCTAGAAGCAATGTAACCATCAGTTAGTGTGTACTAGTGTCTAGGGTTAGTAGATTATGTCTAGGTAACCACATTACTATCTCCTAGCACGGGGGGTGAACCTACGGGTACCACATGGTTGGGTGGAACGTGCACCTTACTCCGTTGGGTCCCCATTTTGTGATCATGGCATCGAGAGCTTCATCGATGGAGAGCTCGCACTTGGAAGCTTATGTGTACTTCTTCATTGTAATTTGTAAACCTTGTATTTAAAACATCCCTCAATTGTTATGAGGTGAACACTTGTAATTGTAATTATTATTGAACTACCTCATCAAGATGGATGAGTATTGTATATTTTATCAAATGCAATGTAAGGAAACAAGTTTGTATTTTATGTTATCTTGAATGGAGTTTCAAATGAAATGTAATGTTTATCTTTAATGTTTATGTTATTAATTAATATGTGCAATACGAAATACTAAAGTCATCAATGGAAACTCAAAGTAGTGTAACGTCTAGTATCTTAATGAATGTATGCAACTAATTAACTTAATATTATTACTTTAAAAAAAAAATATTACACTTTTATACCCAATTGCAACATTCCTTAGGTTATTATGATGGGGCATTACAAAATACATGAAGTATACACATGAATCATGAAGAATACACATGAACACATGAATTGTACATTGGAAGCATGAAGCATACACGTGAATACACATAATATGCATGAAGTATACGTGAATAAGTGAAGCATATATGTGAATAAGTGAGGCACAAGTAATTGAAGCAATGCAAAGGATACAAACCACCAAGAATGGAGCTTATTGAGAAATCGACAATAATTAATTAAGCATTAGATGTAAACAAAATCCATGCCTACAAATTTCAAGAATACAATTCACACAATATGCATGATATCATTCAAGAATGGTAGTAGAAAAATAATATTTTCTTTAATCAAAAATTTGTAAGGCTATACAATGATATATTGAGAAAAGTATATACAATATATCCAAAAAAGCCATATGGACATAAAATGTCATGTATATATTGATAGTACAAAACATATGTTCCAAAATGCCACATAGGCATACAACAAATGACCCTAATACATATTCATTTCCCTCTAGGGGAAGGAAAAAGATCACGTGTTGCGTTTGAAATTTGGCTGGAAGGAGTGCATGTTGGTTTTCTTGTCTTTCAAACATGCTCACTAGTCCTCTCTTCACTCTAGACCTTCAACTGATACAATAAAAAGTAAAGATGTGAATGCATATAAATTGAATTGTGGACCGACATATAACAAAATATAATCACTTACCACATACATATAGTCATCATGCACATTTATAGCATTACCATGTCCGTGATCTAGAGTGACAATCACCTATAGAAACCATCAAGATAGAAATTAAACTACATAAAAGTATCATGTAAATTTTCTATAATAGACCATAAAAGAGAAAATATAATGCCAAATCGACTAATTTGTTGCATACCTCTCTCAATGGATTAGAACTGGCTATTGATGCAACAACTCCATGGTCCATCGTGCCACCAACATCACCAGGGTTGTCTTATGTCAACAACTGCAAATGAAACAACATATCTAACAATAATATAAATAATTTTAGGTAGTCCCTTTATAACTATCATAAATGAAAGAGTAAATGGTTGGCCTTAGTTGAGACTAAAGTATAGTGCTTATCGATCACATAATGGTGAAAGTACTAAGTCCACTGGGATAGTGCAAACTCTTGCAAATTCCAAAGTTTAGTGCTCATTGAGATTTGTATTGCATATGCTAATGAACTAATGTTAATAAGGGCATGTTGTCAACATAGTGATAATGCCACAATGAAGTTCACATGAATGCCATGAGGATTACTATGTTACTAGTAGCTTTCAAAGGGATAATGGAACATATGATGAATTAGGACATGTCTATGGTTTTACTATAGCACATGAAGTTGGTTGTTGAGGTGTGCAGTAGTAATGGAGAAGACAACTTTGGTCAATAATGAGTGGAAGGAAAGATTTATTCTAATGGTGTATAGGATAAAATTTGGATGGAGGTGTTATAGCATAGAAGGGATAAAGAGACAAGACCAATAGGGGATAATGGAACATATGGTTAAATAATAGAGGGTACAATGGGATGGACTAGAATAGATTAATGGGATGGGCTAGGATCGGATAACAAAATATAGCGCACAAACTATTAGAGGTTAATGGGATGGGATTGGGAGGGAATAAAGGAACATAGGGTGAATTAGGGAAAGATAGTGGGACAAGACCAAGAGGGGATAATGGAACATAAGGTGAAATAAGAGAGGGTAATGGGATGGGAATAGAAGGGGTTAATGGAACATAGGATGGACTAGTATAGATTGATGGGATGGGCTAGGATGGGATAAAAAAATATAGGGTCAACAATTAGAGGTTAATGGGATGAGATTATTAGGGAATAATGTAACATAGGGTGAATTAGGAGGTATCTAGGGTTTGACTATAGTACATGAAGTATGAACTTGACCTGTGCATAGTAATAATAGAGAAGAGTTATCTAGGATGAAACGTGGATAAAGATGGTATAACATAGAATGGATAAAGGAACATAGGGTGGAACATAGGGGATCATGGAACATCTAGGGCGAAATAATAATGGGTACAATAAGATGGGAGTAGAAGGGCATAATGACACATAAGATGGACTAGAAGATATTAGTGGCATGGGATAGGAGGGGATCATGGAAAATAGGGTGAACTATTAAATGTTAATGGGATGGGATTAGGAAGGAATAAAGGAACACAAAGTGAATTAGGATAAGATAATGTGACACAGTTAAGGAATACACATGCAATGCTTGTGTTTATCATCAATTTTTTAGATTTGTATACACAAAATTATAAAAAATAGCTAACATTGTTTTACAGCACCATTAATGAATAAAGTCTACCCAAGTGTAAGTTTTTTGAGGAAACGAATGGTGAGGTGTGGAGGTTGAAGGTTGACCAGGAAATTGTTTGAAATCCAAAGCATGTTATGAGACAAACATTCAAATATAACATTCAACTATTCAAATGCAATAATAATATCTTTAATACTAGTTGCATACCTGTGAACTCAATGTAGAGAACGAATGAGGGTCTATAGGAATGGAGCACATCTCATGAACACTTTGACCCTAAAATTTCATCATATCAAAATTCTACTAATTTATTTATTCTTAAATTTCAAAATATAATTTAAATAATAAACAAAATTAAAATGAACTTGTTGAATTTTACCTGAGTATCAATGTTGTATGTATTATTCATCAATTTATCTACCATAGCCATCACATCTACAATTGATGTAGGTTGTGTAGCTGCATCATGAGAACTTTGATAATTGTACATGCAAACAACATCGCAAGTGCCACAATGGTGGGGTGGAGCTTAGGGCCTACACATCTCCTCCACATCAATCTCTACTAGAGACCTTGCACACTATATAATGGTCTAGGTGAGTGAACTAATAGACTCTAGTGTGTCCACCTCTACACTATCCTTAACAATGGAAGGAATGGTGACATGCTCCACCATGGTTTTTTCCAAGGTTCTCAGCGCCAACTATGGATTACATCATGTAGCAAGTCTATCATGTGTGGAGCCCCCACCTCTACCTTGAAAGTCTAAGATGCCAAAATAATTTGGCATCTTATTGAGGACAAACTCACAATAGAGTTTCCTCAAAAATTATTATGGTACCTCATGGTTATTGCATGGAGGTTGGTCAAATACCATCCACCACCTCTCTCAAAATTTATTTTTAATTAATTCATGGTGGCACCAATGGATGGGGAACCTCCTGCATGCATGAGACAAAGGTGCATTAGTTCTCGGGTCTGTAAATAGGGTACACAAGTTGGCTTTGCTAATTTTTTATTTTTTCACATCTGCATATGAAAAACCACTAGCATAAAATTGGCTCATCTCATGCCTCTTATTTGACCAAGCAATTATTTTCTCACTCATTTCTCCTACATGAGATACAATTGACTTCAACGATTCAACAATCCCTCTCCTATAAGGGTGGGTTTCGACATGCTTGGTTAATCTTCCAATTAATTGTTCAATGTCTCTTTTATTGTTTTTAATTTGAGTTAGGATATTTTCTTGTGTTCCTTGAGGATTCCTATGAATTGATGGAGGGGTTTCAGGTTGTTCTTGTATAGGAGGCTCTTCGTGAGGGGGTGATTGTGAATTCTCAATGTTTGGAGGTGGAGATTCATTCCCTAAGAATTAGAACAAAGTTTTATTAAAAAGAACCTATTTCAATCTACATTCTAAATCAAATTTGAAATAAAAACAATAAAAATACATACCTCTTCGCAATCTTCAACCTCTTTGATTTGTTGGTGGCATCCTCATGAACAATTGCAAGCTAAGAGTGCAAAAAATGGAAGAGATTTGGTGAGCGCGAGTTGTAAAGCTAAAAACCACCAATTCAAGCCACGGGTGAATAGAAAAATGAAGATAGAAATGGATTTTTTCTGTTTTAATAGTGCTTTTCTATTTGGTGTGCTCCAAATGGCCTAGGCATTTTTACATATTTTTTCATTTTTTTCCAATTTGGCATCAAAATTGTGTCATAGATTGGTGCACTTACCCAAGAGAAAGAGAAATATAAAGATAAAGGGAAAGATAAAGAGAAAATTTCAAAGAAAAACATAACATGAGCACATTTCATTATAATGTGATCGCATTTTCTCTTTTCCAGGACCGCCAAGTGGAGTGACCACTTTTGGTCCCCCATCTTGATACACATGCTCATATTTGTAGGAAGGGATATATTGACATGGATGATGATGAATTTAATTATGTTCTTTGTGTGCTTTCATTTTCAATCAATATAATTTCTAATTATCATATCACACATGGTGGAGTAGGAAAGAGTGTGGAGTTCACACCAAATTCTTTCATAATTCAAGATTTACATAGTAGAGATATAGTCATAATTAGGGAGGTTGATTATCAATCTTGAGTCTACACCTTATGACATTTATTCTTATTATTCATTCAGTTGATGTTCACATTCATGCATCTATTGTAGACACTTTTGAGGAGATTTAGTATGGTCATTTGAATCTTAATATTCTTTCATCTACTGAGGTTCTAGAATCATATGATGTTATTCCATATTCATCTAATGTTGTATTTGACGATGCTTGTGTTGCCATAGTTTTTGCTCCTTGTGATTTAGTGTAGAAAAACATATATTATCTTCCAAATATAGCTACTTGGGATGAGTACTTGATAGACAATGAAATTTTGTTTGCAGAGTATTACATTTTAGATTAGGGAGACACAATTGATTTCGTACATCATCTCTTTGATGGAGATGATCCTTCTTCAATTATTGTAAGAGAACACTTAGATCAGGTCTTGTTCATTCTCTAGATGATAATTCTTCATAGTTTGACATGAGTGTGGATACTTTTGAGAAGCATTTAGAGGAGGCTTCTTTATATTCAAATGAGATATCTTTGTCTTTGTATTGTGTTATACAATTATCTCTACTAGATTCTAGATTGTCCTCTTCATCAGTGTGACCTAGAACACCTATTTGGACTGTGTCAAATTTTGACATCGACATGGAGACACTTGAGAAAAATTCAAAGAAATCACTTATCATTCTTATTCCCTCATCTTTCTTTCAAGAATGGGAAGGCATCCTTCATACCATATTTTTTTGTTTCAACAAGATTTGATTATCTTCAACATTCACTATCAAGAATCTTTCATCATTTCAGGACTCTATATTGAGGGGTCCTACATGATATCTCTTCTTCTCTCTTGTGGGTGGTCTTTTTACTTACATGGGATTTTATCCTTGTCATTCTTCATTGAGAGCATCTTGTTTTCATCTCTCTTTTGGGGAGGATTTTTTTCCCACTTGGTTTTCTCCTTTTCTCCATTTGTGAGAGATTGCATTTATACATGGGTACTTAATACAGTCTTATAGCTAGCACCCATCCTTGCATCATTTTTTTGGTTTGTTCCTCCCTAAGTTGCACTTAAGGGGGGTGTAGGTGTGAATATGTTGTTTTACCTAACTAGTGCACCTTGTAGGTCCTATTCACATGTTAAGTTTACTTAGGTCCTAGGAATATTTCTAGAAACTTTTTAAGTTGGAATTAGATCTTATCTTATCTTATGCTATCTTGTGTCTTAGGTCAATTAATATTTTTTTATCTCATGGCATAGGATTAAGACACTTGTCATGTTCTTGTCTTATCCTAGGTCTCACCTTGGCTATATAACCAAGGGGTTCTCATGTCTATATCAACATTCATAAACCAATTATAATTTATCATTTGAATCTTTTGATAGAATATCATTTTCTCTCATAGTTGATCTCTCTTGTGCTTTCATAGAAGTTCCAAGATCTTGGATGGCTATAATTTTCAACCAAATCTTTCATGGCATTGAGAATTCTATATCAAATAGATTACAAAAATAATGATAGTTTTGAACCTGTAGACCTAAAATAGGTAAAATGGTAAGTAATAGGAGTCAAGGGTTGGTAAAAAAGTATGTTGAGATGAGAATCATCAAAATCTCAAATTTTGGTAGTTCTTCAAGGAAAATGGCCCAAATAACCTACAAATAACCAAAACTTAAAGAATATGAACATTTTGACATTTCTAGAGCACATTTCTCCATGACCAAGGGAAGCAATGAAGAAAACTATGGGGAAAAGACCCAACAAAATAAAAAATAGGAAAGGGGGGTCAACATGTTTCCAAGAGAAAAATGAGGCAATGTGCAAGGCTCAACTATGGTTGAATAATTTTTCTTCTTTTTCTTTTTAAAATTTTTCTAGTGATGGGCTTCTAGTTCCACTCTTTAACAATTGAGTATTCAATGAAACTTAAATGTATTTCAAATTACTATTGTTTTGTTGATTGTGAGACATTCCACATGCTCAACATAAACTTATTTATGCAATTCAAAATTAAACAATCACCATGCACATCAACTATGGGAATCATTCCATCAACTTGCACCTAGAATAGGGTGGATATATATTATGCCTTTCATGGTTTTATCTCCTTAGAAAATACATCCTCCTCCATGTTGTTCATGAGTGATAAGAGAAAGTGAAAGAGTGGTTTAAATTGAGATTGTTTGCTTGTGGAGTGTTGTTGGAAAATAAGGCTTCCCAAGCTCATCCTCACTATTTTCTCTCACCCCTTTTCTTTATCACATCAATTACAATAGGATTAGTATGAGGTTTTAACTTTGAAGTTCAACAAATGTTTTATATAAACTATTAAATCAATGGGAGTTGGAAATCTAAAATTTTGCATGTTACATGATTATTAATTAATATGATTTTGTTGAAATACATGTTTCTCTTTACAAGTGCAGGTTTGTTAATGGTTGCAATATATGTTCCTTAGAATTGCATGTATAATTTGGTAGCCTCTAAACAAGTCACAAGACCTAAATAATAAATGAATAATAATTATCCTTTGATTCCATTAGAACCCCTTAAGCAAGACAACTAAAATGCTCACCTACATGTTATTTAAGCATCTTTTAACCCACACATGTATATATAAGACTCTTGAGGTTAAAACCTTCCAAGTAGGAGAATATTTTTTGTTCCATCATATTGGTGTGTCAAAATACACACCAATAGGACAATAGTTGTGATGTTGACCAAGGGTCAAACAGATTCAAGATAAAGAGATCTAGTAAGATAGAGTGTTGGATTGGGCGTTGGGTCATTGAGTGTGCCAATATAGTTAAATTATTCACTAACATCATGCATATAAAACATCAACTAAAAATTATGTCAAACTTGAGAAAGAAAAATGTAGTATATGAGTTTTTCCTCAAAAAAAAATCCAAATTTATTTTTTTCAATAATCTCTATGATAGATTGTAAAATTTATATTTGTAAAATTTCAAAATCACATATTTAAATAAAAATGAAATATATTTTTAATGTATAAAATTTAAAAATTGAACATCTTTCTCTCTAATGAAATCTTGATCTTTTAAGAAGAAATATGAAATAGATTTTTTTTCCTTACTCTTTGCTCTCATCTTGATGATGGATCATGGAGTGTGATCTAAAATGTTGATGCAAAAAATTCACACAATCAAACCCATAAATCACTCAACTAAATATGGAATATCTTTATAACATTTATTTAAGGAAAAAACCCTATGATAGATTGTAAACTTTATAATTGTAAAATTTCAAAATCACATATTTAAATAAAAATGAAATATATTTTTAATGTATAAAATTTAAAAATTGAACATCTTTCTCTCTAATGAAATCAATCTTTTAAGAAGAAATATGAAATATATTTTTTCTCCTTGCTCTCTGCTCTCATTTTGATGATGGATCACAAAGTGTGATCCAAAATGTTGATACAAAAAATTCACACACAATCAAATCCAAAAATCACTTAGCTAAATATGAAATATCCTTATAACATTTATTTAAGAAAAAAACCCTTTTGACTTCTATAAAGATTTATTTACACTAATTACATGATTTATCAACTCTCCCTCTTGCGATCTATTTGATTTAACAAATATTTTTTGATTGAGAAAATAAATATTTTTTATTTTTTTCAAAATTGGTTGAAAAGATAAACATTTAGATATTTTATTGTTTCTCTGCCTTCTAGAAGTGTGTGGTTGGTCCAAGAGTTTACTCGTGGCTGAATAAAGAAAGCGAAGTTGACATGAAACATACGTCATTGCTGACTGTACTGACACCCACGAGTCCAAATAAGAGTCACTGAAATGTCTATCATTATTGTTGACTTGACTTAAAATTTGAAATGTGGACCCCCTGTGATGTAAGAGGAGCCTCAATTTTCAATTGACAGTGTACTTGATGTGATCGGTTATAATGCCAAGAATTTTCCAGGCTTCCTCGGTGCCGATAGACTTATGCCAAGTTTTTTTAGGTCAAGCTTTCTTTAATGTAAATATGGAAGGGTTTCTAATTAAAATCCATCGACATATATTTTATATTTAAATTTAAACCTAGCAATTGCACCTTGGTGTGCAATGGGCACGTTGAAGAGGCATGGAAGGTCCATTTAAAAAAATATTGGTCTATTAATTGCATAAATTTGTGTAGTACATGACGTGAATTGGTAGGTCATTTAAAAAATGATGTTGTTTGTACAATAAAGCTCTCAATGGAGAAGAGATAGCTTCAAATCAACTATGCATCCACTTATAAGCATCGAGCCAAAAACTTTGAATTAGGAAGATAATCAGGCTCCATTACCAACATGCTCATGTTTTGTTTGCAATAGGGAGAGAGGGAGAGAGGGAGAGAGGGAGAGAGACATAGAAAGAGGGAGAGATAAACGGGGGAGAGAGAGAGGGAGGGGGGGAAGGAGACAAATCTAGGGGATGTAGATAAATAAAAAGGATAGAGATGGAGAGGAGGGGGATAGAGACAAAGAGACAGAGATACCAGACAGAGACGAAAGATGAAACATACAGACAGAGTGAGGGGGGGAGACATGAGAGGAAGAGGAGAGGGTTGACAGGCAGAGATTACAGATTTAAGAGAGACAGATGGACAAAGAGAGAGAGATGATTAAAAGGATTGGAAGAGAGTGGAGAGAAAAGGATGAAATTAAACAAACAGAGGATAGAGAGATGAGAGGAGAGGGGGAGGAGAGACAAAGGGGAGAGAGAGAGAGAGAGAGAGAGAGAGAGAGAGAGAGAGAGAGAGGGGCTAGGGAAAGATAGAGGAAGATGGATGGAAAGATATGGATAGGAAGGAGGGATATAGAGGGATTATTAGGAGACAGAGATAGAGACATAAGACAGAGATAATGATAAAAGAGAGATGATCATGAGGGAGATAGAGGAAATGGAGTAGATAGAGATTATGAAAGACAGAGATGGAGGAATAAGAGAGAGGTGAGAGATGGAGATAAATAGGGGAGATAGATATAAAGAGAGAAGGAAATATGGAGGTATGGACAGAGGGAAAGATGGAGATAGGAAATGGAGATAGAGGGGAAGGAGAGAGGGAAGAAATAGAGGAGAGATATAAAAGAGAGGACAAGGGAGAGATGGGAGATGGATATAAATAAGGAGAGATAAAGAGATAAATATAACTTGGAAAATATAGAGGGGTTGAGAGCAAGAGAGAGCAAGAGATATAAATAGATAGAGAGGGAGAGGGAGAAATAGAGATAGAAAGAGGGTGATAATGAGAGGGAGATGAAGAGATAGAAAGATAAATTTATAAGAAGTGATATATAGAGAGATATAGAGAGAGGAATATGTATATAGAGAGAGCAAGAGAGATGGAGGGAGCAATGGAGTGAATAAGAGAGAGAGAGAGAGA
>VDFB02281492.1:262627240-262686156 GCA_007258455.2 Sequoia sempervirens
GGTATAGGGTATAGGGTTTAGGGTTTAAGGGTTGAGAGTAGAGGGTAGAGGGTGGAGGGTTGAGGGTTAAGGGTAGAGGGTAGAGGGTAGAGGGTTTAAGGGTTTAGGGTTTAGGGTCTTAAGGGTTTAGGGTTTAAGGGTTTAGTGTAGAGGGTAGAGGTTTCAGGGTTGAGGGTTAAGGGTAGAGGTTTGGTCCTCTTTCACACCCAAATATGTTGAATCACATCAAGCTACATTCAACTAGTTGAATCCCTTAAGAGTCCAAAGTGCAAAATTGTTGGAAACTTTAGCATGTTGTTACTCAAATACTGTGACACTTAGAAAATTCTCTTCTAAGCCTATGGGATTGTGTTGGGCCCCTCTACAATAACCTCCCTCAGTTTTTGCTATCTCAGAGGCCTTTTCTTGTGGTGGAAAATTTTCACTTGGGGAAAAAGTTGTCAAATACAAGTAGTGCAAAGTTGAAAAGTGGTGCAACTTTCATTTTGCAACTTGTGTGACCAAACAAACTATTTTGACACATCCGGGTGGGTACGTTTACACTAGGCATGGTCCTCTTTCACACCCAAACATGTTGAATCGCTTCAATCTACATTCAACCAACATAATCCCTCAAGAGTCCAAAGTGCAAAATGACTGCAAACTTTAGCATGTTGTTACTCTGATACCACGATGCTTATAAACTTCTTGTTTGAGCCTATGGGATCATGTTGGGCCCCTCTACAATAACCTCTCTCAATTTTCACTATCTCAGAGGTCTTTTCCCATGGTGGCAAATTTTCACTTGGGGAAAAGGTTGTCAAATGCAAGTAGTGCAAAGTTGTAAAGTGGTGCAACTTTTGTTTTGCAACTTGTATGAGGATACAAACTATTCTGAAACATCCAGGTGGGTACGTTTACACTAGGAATGGTCCTCTTTCATACCCAAACATGCCAAATCACTTCAAGCCACGTTCAATCAGTTGAATCCCTTAAGAGTCTGAACTGTACTTGTTGTCACTGAATACTACACCCTTGCTGAGATGCAAATCTTAGTCTACTAGTGAAACATTGGATCCAAATATTCAATATCCATGACGTATGGTTTTTCATGCTCTAGAGTTATAAAAAATCATGTGGCAGTAGTTATAGGACCATGTTTCTCAATGATTTTTCTTGTTATTTCACGCATAGAAAATGAAAGGAGGTTTTTTAACTTATTTAAATGATGAATATGGGAGAAATTTGATAATTGCACATGGGTGATGCATCATAAATTAAGTTTATATTGTTGTTCATACACATCTATTATCTTTAGAATATCATTAAAAATGACATGTGCATTGATTTTATTTAATGAGATGTCAAGTGTTGTGATATTACCAAATGCAAATAAATTTTGTGGTTGGATCAACAACTATCATGTGTTTTGATGCATGTTCATTCAAGTTCGTAGAGTTATATATATATGCCCATGAGGTTTGAAACATCCACTTGTTCTATAGATACAAATGCAATGATTGGTAAGCTTTAGAATCAAAACCATTAGTTGTTGGATGCTAGCCTCAGCCATGAATTAAAAGCAATACATTTTTCTATGATATTTTTTTATGGGAAGGAGCTCTTACAGTTCATTTGAAACTTGTTGGTGTAAAATCCTTGCCACTAGACAATAATAGAACTCAAGAAGCATGGAGCATACATGCAAATACATGAAGTATACACATGAATCATGAAGAATACACATGAACACATGAATTGTACATTGGAAGCATGAAGCATACACGTGAATACACATAATATGCATGAAGTATACGTGAATAAGTGAAGCATATATGTGAATAAGTGAGGCACAAGTAATTGAAGCAATGCAAAGGATACAAACCACCAAGAATGGAGCTTATTGAGAAATCGACAATAATTAATTAAGCATTAGATGTAAACAAAATCCATGCCTACAAATTTCAAGAATACAATTCACACAATATGCATGATATCATTCAAGAATGGTAGTAGAAAAATAATATTTTCTTTAATCAAAAATTTGTAAGGCTATACAATGATATATTGAGAAAAGTATATACAATATATCCAAAAAAGCCATATGGACATAAAATGTCATGTATATATTGATAGTACAAAACATATGTTCCAAAATGCCACATAGGCATACAACAAATGACCCTAATACATATTCATTTCCCTCTAGGGGAAGGAAAAAGATCACGTGTTGCGTTTGAAATTTGGCTGGAAGGAGTGCATGTTGGTTTTCTTGTCTTTCAAACATGCTCACTAGTCCTCTCTTCACTCTAGACCTTCAACTGATACAATAAAAAGTAAAGATGTGAATGCATATAAATTGAATTGTGGACCGACATATAACAAAATATAATCACTTACCACATACATATAGTCATCATGCACATTTATAGCATTACCATGTCCGTGATCTAGAGTGACAATCACCTATAGAAACCATCAAGATAGAAATTAAACTACATAAAAGTATCATGTAAATTTTCTATAATAGACCATAAAAGAGAAAATATAATGCCAAATCGACTAATTTGTTGCATACCTCTCTCAATGGATTAGAACTGGCTATTGATGCAACAACTCCATGGTCCATCGTGCCACCAACATCACCAGGGTTGTCTTATGTCAACAACTGCAAATGAAACAACATATCTAACAATAATATAAATAATTTTAGGTAGTCCCTTTATAACTATCATAAATGAAAGAGTAAATGGTTGGCCTTAGTTGAGACTAAAGTATAGTGCTTATCGATCACATAATGGTGAAAGTACTAAGTCCACTGGGATAGTGCAAACTCTTGCAAATTCCAAAGTTTAGTGCTCATTGAGATTTGTATTGCATATGCTAATGAACTAATGTTAATAAGGGCATGTTGTCAACATAGTGATAATGCCACAATGAAGTTCACATGAATGCCATGAGGATTACTATGTTACTAGTAGCTTTCAAAGGGATAATGGAACATATGATGAATTAGGACATGTCTATGGTTTTACTATAGCACATGAAGTTGGTTGTTGAGGTGTGCAGTAGTAATGGAGAAGACAACTTTGGTCAATAATGAGTGGAAGGAAAGATTTATTCTAATGGTGTATAGGATAAAATTTGGATGGAGGTGTTATAGCATAGAAGGGATAAAGAGACAAGACCAATAGGGGATAATGGAACATATGGTTAAATAATAGAGGGTACAATGGGATGGACTAGAATAGATTAATGGGATGGGCTAGGATCGGATAACAAAATATAGCGCACAAACTATTAGAGGTTAATGGGATGGGATTGGGAGGGAATAAAGGAACATAGGGTGAATTAGGGAAAGATAGTGGGACAAGACCAAGAGGGGATAATGGAACATAAGGTGAAATAAGAGAGGGTAATGGGATGGGAATAGAAGGGGTTAATGGAACATAGGATGGACTAGTATAGATTGATGGGATGGGCTAGGATGGGATAAAAAAATATAGGGTCAACAATTAGAGGTTAATGGGATGAGATTATTAGGGAATAATGTAACATAGGGTGAATTAGGAGGTATCTAGGGTTTGACTATAGTACATGAAGTATGAACTTGACCTGTGCATAGTAATAATAGAGAAGAGTTATCTAGGATGAAACGTGGATAAAGATGGTATAACATAGAATGGATAAAGGAACATAGGGTGGAACATAGGGGATCATGGAACATCTAGGGCGAAATAATAATGGGTACAATAAGATGGGAGTAGAAGGGCATAATGACACATAAGATGGACTAGAAGATATTAGTGGCATGGGATAGGAGGGGATCATGGAAAATAGGGTGAACTATTAAATGTTAATGGGATGGGATTAGGAAGGAATAAAGGAACACAAAGTGAATTAGGATAAGATAATGTGACACAGTTAAGGAATACACATGCAATGCTTGTGTTTATCATCAATTTTTTAGATTTGTATACACAAAATTATAAAAAATAGCTAACATTGTTTTACAGCACCATTAATGAATAAAGTCTACCCAAGTGTAAGTTTTTTGAGGAAACGAATGGTGAGGTGTGGAGGTTGAAGGTTGACCAGGAAATTGTTTGAAATCCAAAGCATGTTATGAGACAAACATTCAAATATAACATTCAACTATTCAAATGCAATAATAATATCTTTAATACTAGTTGCATACCTGTGAACTCAATGTAGAGAACGAATGAGGGTCTATAGGAATGGAGCACATCTCATGAACACTTTGACCCTAAAATTTCATCATATCAAAATTCTACTAATTTATTTATTCTTAAATTTCAAAATATAATTTAAATAATAAACAAAATTAAAATGAACTTGTTGAATTTTACCTGAGTATCAATGTTGTATGTATTATTCATCAATTTATCTACCATAGCCATCACATCTACAATTGATGTAGGTTGTGTAGCTGCATCATGAGAACTTTGATAATTGTACATGCAAACAACATCGCAAGTGCCACAATGGTGGGGTGGAGCTTAGGGCCTACACATCTCCTCCACATCAATCTCTACTAGAGACCTTGCACACTATATAATGGTCTAGGTGAGTGAACTAATAGACTCTAGTGTGTCCACCTCTACACTATCCTTAACAATGGAAGGAATGGTGACATGCTCCACCATGGTTTTTTCCAAGGTTCTCAGCGCCAACTATGGATTACATCATGTAGCAAGTCTATCATGTGTGGAGCCCCCACCTCTACCTTGAAAGTCTAAGATGCCAAAATAATTTGGCATCTTATTGAGGACAAACTCACAATAGAGTTTCCTCAAAAATTATTATGGTACCTCATGGTTATTGCATGGAGGTTGGTCAAATACCATCCACCACCTCTCTCAAAATTTATTTTTAATTAATTCATGGTGGCACCAATGGATGGGGAACCTCCTGCATGCATGAGACAAAGGTGCATTAGTTCTCGGGTCTGTAAATAGGGTACACAAGTTGGCTTTGCTAATTTTTTATTTTTTCACATCTGCATATGAAAAACCACTAGCATAAAATTGGCTCATCTCATGCCTCTTATTTGACCAAGCAATTATTTTCTCACTCATTTCTCCTACATGAGATACAATTGACTTCAACGATTCAACAATCCCTCTCCTATAAGGGTGGGTTTCGACATGCTTGGTTAATCTTCCAATTAATTGTTCAATGTCTCTTTTATTGTTTTTAATTTGAGTTAGGATATTTTCTTGTGTTCCTTGAGGATTCCTATGAATTGATGGAGGGGTTTCAGGTTGTTCTTGTATAGGAGGCTCTTCGTGAGGGGGTGATTGTGAATTCTCAATGTTTGGAGGTGGAGATTCATTCCCTAAGAATTAGAACAAAGTTTTATTAAAAAGAACCTATTTCAATCTACATTCTAAATCAAATTTGAAATAAAAACAATAAAAATACATACCTCTTCGCAATCTTCAACCTCTTTGATTTGTTGGTGGCATCCTCATGAACAATTGCAAGCTAAGAGTGCAAAAAATGGAAGAGATTTGGTGAGCGCGAGTTGTAAAGCTAAAAACCACCAATTCAAGCCACGGGTGAATAGAAAAATGAAGATAGAAATGGATTTTTTCTGTTTTAATAGTGCTTTTCTATTTGGTGTGCTCCAAATGGCCTAGGCATTTTTACATATTTTTTCATTTTTTTCCAATTTGGCATCAAAATTGTGTCATAGATTGGTGCACTTACCCAAGAGAAAGAGAAATATAAAGATAAAGGGAAAGATAAAGAGAAAATTTCAAAGAAAAACATAACATGAGCACATTTCATTATAATGTGATCGCATTTTCTCTTTTCCAGGACCGCCAAGTGGAGTGACCACTTTTGGTCCCCCATCTTGATACACATGCTCATATTTGTAGGAAGGGATATATTGACATGGATGATGATGAATTTAATTATGTTCTTTGTGTGCTTTCATTTTCAATCAATATAATTTCTAATTATCATATCACACATGGTGGAGTAGGAAAGAGTGTGGAGTTCACACCAAATTCTTTCATAATTCAAGATTTACATAGTAGAGATATAGTCATAATTAGGGAGGTTGATTATCAATCTTGAGTCTACACCTTATGACATTTATTCTTATTATTCATTCAGTTGATGTTCACATTCATGCATCTATTGTAGACACTTTTGAGGAGATTTAGTATGGTCATTTGAATCTTAATATTCTTTCATCTACTGAGGTTCTAGAATCATATGATGTTATTCCATATTCATCTAATGTTGTATTTGACGATGCTTGTGTTGCCATAGTTTTTGCTCCTTGTGATTTAGTGTAGAAAAACATATATTATCTTCCAAATATAGCTACTTGGGATGAGTACTTGATAGACAATGAAATTTTGTTTGCAGAGTATTACATTTTAGATTAGGGAGACACAATTGATTTCGTACATCATCTCTTTGATGGAGATGATCCTTCTTCAATTATTGTAAGAGAACACTTAGATCAGGTCTTGTTCATTCTCTAGATGATAATTCTTCATAGTTTGACATGAGTGTGGATACTTTTGAGAAGCATTTAGAGGAGGCTTCTTTATATTCAAATGAGATATCTTTGTCTTTGTATTGTGTTATACAATTATCTCTACTAGATTCTAGATTGTCCTCTTCATCAGTGTGACCTAGAACACCTATTTGGACTGTGTCAAATTTTGACATCGACATGGAGACACTTGAGAAAAATTCAAAGAAATCACTTATCATTCTTATTCCCTCATCTTTCTTTCAAGAATGGGAAGGCATCCTTCATACCATATTTTTTTGTTTCAACAAGATTTGATTATCTTCAACATTCACTATCAAGAATCTTTCATCATTTCAGGACTCTATATTGAGGGGTCCTACATGATATCTCTTCTTCTCTCTTGTGGGTGGTCTTTTTACTTACATGGGATTTTATCCTTGTCATTCTTCATTGAGAGCATCTTGTTTTCATCTCTCTTTTGGGGAGGATTTTTTTCCCACTTGGTTTTCTCCTTTTCTCCATTTGTGAGAGATTGCATTTATACATGGGTACTTAATACAGTCTTATAGCTAGCACCCATCCTTGCATCATTTTTTTGGTTTGTTCCTCCCTAAGTTGCACTTAAGGGGGGTGTAGGTGTGAATATGTTGTTTTACCTAACTAGTGCACCTTGTAGGTCCTATTCACATGTTAAGTTTACTTAGGTCCTAGGAATATTTCTAGAAACTTTTTAAGTTGGAATTAGATCTTATCTTATCTTATGCTATCTTGTGTCTTAGGTCAATTAATATTTTTTTATCTCATGGCATAGGATTAAGACACTTGTCATGTTCTTGTCTTATCCTAGGTCTCACCTTGGCTATATAACCAAGGGGTTCTCATGTCTATATCAACATTCATAAACCAATTATAATTTATCATTTGAATCTTTTGATAGAATATCATTTTCTCTCATAGTTGATCTCTCTTGTGCTTTCATAGAAGTTCCAAGATCTTGGATGGCTATAATTTTCAACCAAATCTTTCATGGCATTGAGAATTCTATATCAAATAGATTACAAAAATAATGATAGTTTTGAACCTGTAGACCTAAAATAGGTAAAATGGTAAGTAATAGGAGTCAAGGGTTGGTAAAAAAGTATGTTGAGATGAGAATCATCAAAATCTCAAATTTTGGTAGTTCTTCAAGGAAAATGGCCCAAATAACCTACAAATAACCAAAACTTAAAGAATATGAACATTTTGACATTTCTAGAGCACATTTCTCCATGACCAAGGGAAGCAATGAAGAAAACTATGGGGAAAAGACCCAACAAAATAAAAAATAGGAAAGGGGGGTCAACATGTTTCCAAGAGAAAAATGAGGCAATGTGCAAGGCTCAACTATGGTTGAATAATTTTTCTTCTTTTTCTTTTTAAAATTTTTCTAGTGATGGGCTTCTAGTTCCACTCTTTAACAATTGAGTATTCAATGAAACTTAAATGTATTTCAAATTACTATTGTTTTGTTGATTGTGAGACATTCCACATGCTCAACATAAACTTATTTATGCAATTCAAAATTAAACAATCACCATGCACATCAACTATGGGAATCATTCCATCAACTTGCACCTAGAATAGGGTGGATATATATTATGCCTTTCATGGTTTTATCTCCTTAGAAAATACATCCTCCTCCATGTTGTTCATGAGTGATAAGAGAAAGTGAAAGAGTGGTTTAAATTGAGATTGTTTGCTTGTGGAGTGTTGTTGGAAAATAAGGCTTCCCAAGCTCATCCTCACTATTTTCTCTCACCCCTTTTCTTTATCACATCAATTACAATAGGATTAGTATGAGGTTTTAACTTTGAAGTTCAACAAATGTTTTATATAAACTATTAAATCAATGGGAGTTGGAAATCTAAAATTTTGCATGTTACATGATTATTAATTAATATGATTTTGTTGAAATACATGTTTCTCTTTACAAGTGCAGGTTTGTTAATGGTTGCAATATATGTTCCTTAGAATTGCATGTATAATTTGGTAGCCTCTAAACAAGTCACAAGACCTAAATAATAAATGAATAATAATTATCCTTTGATTCCATTAGAACCCCTTAAGCAAGACAACTAAAATGCTCACCTACATGTTATTTAAGCATCTTTTAACCCACACATGTATATATAAGACTCTTGAGGTTAAAACCTTCCAAGTAGGAGAATATTTTTTGTTCCATCATATTGGTGTGTCAAAATACACACCAATAGGACAATAGTTGTGATGTTGACCAAGGGTCAAACAGATTCAAGATAAAGAGATCTAGTAAGATAGAGTGTTGGATTGGGCGTTGGGTCATTGAGTGTGCCAATATAGTTAAATTATTCACTAACATCATGCATATAAAACATCAACTAAAAATTATGTCAAACTTGAGAAAGAAAAATGTAGTATATGAGTTTTTCCTCAAAAAAAAATCCAAATTTATTTTTTTCAATAATCTCTATGATAGATTGTAAAATTTATATTTGTAAAATTTCAAAATCACATATTTAAATAAAAATGAAATATATTTTTAATGTATAAAATTTAAAAATTGAACATCTTTCTCTCTAATGAAATCTTGATCTTTTAAGAAGAAATATGAAATAGATTTTTTTTCCTTACTCTTTGCTCTCATCTTGATGATGGATCATGGAGTGTGATCTAAAATGTTGATGCAAAAAATTCACACAATCAAACCCATAAATCACTCAACTAAATATGGAATATCTTTATAACATTTATTTAAGGAAAAAACCCTATGATAGATTGTAAACTTTATAATTGTAAAATTTCAAAATCACATATTTAAATAAAAATGAAATATATTTTTAATGTATAAAATTTAAAAATTGAACATCTTTCTCTCTAATGAAATCAATCTTTTAAGAAGAAATATGAAATATATTTTTTCTCCTTGCTCTCTGCTCTCATTTTGATGATGGATCACAAAGTGTGATCCAAAATGTTGATACAAAAAATTCACACACAATCAAATCCAAAAATCACTTAGCTAAATATGAAATATCCTTATAACATTTATTTAAGAAAAAAACCCTTTTGACTTCTATAAAGATTTATTTACACTAATTACATGATTTATCAACTCTCCCTCTTGCGATCTATTTGATTTAACAAATATTTTTTGATTGAGAAAATAAATATTTTTTATTTTTTTCAAAATTGGTTGAAAAGATAAACATTTAGATATTTTATTGTTTCTCTGCCTTCTAGAAGTGTGTGGTTGGTCCAAGAGTTTACTCGTGGCTGAATAAAGAAAGCGAAGTTGACATGAAACATACGTCATTGCTGACTGTACTGACACCCACGAGTCCAAATAAGAGTCACTGAAATGTCTATCATTATTGTTGACTTGACTTAAAATTTGAAATGTGGACCCCCTGTGATGTAAGAGGAGCCTCAATTTTCAATTGACAGTGTACTTGATGTGATCGGTTATAATGCCAAGAATTTTCCAGGCTTCCTCGGTGCCGATAGACTTATGCCAAGTTTTTTTAGGTCAAGCTTTCTTTAATGTAAATATGGAAGGGTTTCTAATTAAAATCCATCGACATATATTTTATATTTAAATTTAAACCTAGCAATTGCACCTTGGTGTGCAATGGGCACGTTGAAGAG
Source organism: Sequoia sempervirens (assembly GCA_007258455.2). Lineage (NCBI taxonomy): Eukaryota > Viridiplantae > Streptophyta > Pinopsida > Cupressales > Cupressaceae > Sequoia > Sequoia sempervirens. The sequence continues at coordinate 262,637,403 of VDFB02281492.1, forward strand.
GCATGGAAGGTCCATTTAAAAAAATATTGGTCTATTAATTGCATAAATTTGTGTAGTACATGACGTGAATTGGTAGGTCATTTAAAAAATGATGTTGTTTGTACAATAAAGCTCTCAATGGAGAAGAGATAGCTTCAAATCAACTATGCATCCACTTATAAGCATCGAGCCAAAAACTTTGAATTAGGAAGATAATCAGGCTCCATTACCAACATGCTCATGTTTTGTTTGCAATAGGGAGAGAGGGAGAGAGGGAGAGAGGGAGAGAGACATAGAAAGAGGGAGAGATAAACGGGGGAGAGAGAGAGGGAGGGGGGTAAGGAGACAAATCTAGGGGATGTAGATAAATAAGAAGATAGAGATGGAGAAGGAGAGGGATATGGAGAGGAGGGGGAGAGATAAAGAGAGATAGGAGAGAGGTATAGATAGAGATGCAAGAGAAATATATAGATAGAGAGGGGGAGATATAGAGGAAGAGGGAGAGGGACAGATAGGTAGAGATATAGATGGTGAGATAGAGTGATAAAGAGATAGAGATATTTATTAAGGATATAGAGAGAGGAGAGGAAAGGGATACACCAACAAATAGAGTGATAGATAGAGATGGAGAGGGGAGAGGGAGAGATACAGAGAGAGAGAGAGGGTGAGAGACAGAGAGAGAGTGAAGAGTGAGAGAAAGATAGGTCAATAGATATAGAGGGAGAGGGAGTGATATAGAGATAGAGAGGGATATAGGGAGATAGAGAGAGATAGGGAGATATAGGTATAGAGATATTGATATAAAGAGAGATGATTAAGAGGGAGATAGAGAGAGAAATGGAGAGATAGAGATATAAAGCATTAGAGATGGAGTGAATAAGAGAGAGAGGTAGAGATAATGAGATATAAATAGAGGGGGGGCAAGATATAGGGAGATAGATATAAAGGAGGCAAGAGTGAGAGAAAGGTGGCAAATATAAGTAATAGAGGAAGAGGTATAGAGAGAGGGAAAGAGAGATAGAGAGGGAAAAAGATGGAGATAGGATGCGAGAAACATGGATAGAGATAGAGGGGAAAAGATAGAGAGAGAGAGAGAGAGAGAGAGAGAGGGAGAGGGAGGGAGAGAAATAGAGGGAGGAGAGAGGTGAAATAGAGAGATATAAAAGAGAGTGACAAGGAGAGAGTGGGAGATAGGGAGAGATAGGGATAGCAAGAAGGAGCTATATGGATATAAATAAGGAGAGATAAAGAGATAAATATAACTTGGAAAATATAGAGGGGTTGAGAGCAAGAGAGAGCAAGAGATATAAATAGATAGAGAGGGAGAGGGAGAAATAGAGATAGAAAGAGGGTGATAATGAGAGGGAGATGAAGAGATAGAAAGATAAATTTATAAGAAGTGATATATAGAGAGATATAGAGAGAGGAATATGTATATAGAGAGAGCAAGAGAGATGGAGGGAGCAATGGAGTGAATAAGAGAGAGAGAGAGAGAGAGAGAGAGAGAGAGAGAGAGATAATGTGATAAAGTGAATAAGGAGTGTGCCTATGAGAGAGAGATCTAGAGATAGAGACATGGGAGGAGAAATTGTGTGTGTGTGTGTGTGAGAGAGAGAGAGAGAGAGAAGAGAGAAACATAAATGTAGCGAGAGGTAAGGAGATAAGGATTTCTCACCTTGACAACTTTGTTCATTTTCATCCGTTAAAATGGATGGACAACATGATTTACATCTATCAAAGTATAACAAAAAGACACACTGCCACACATTAACTTTTCAATTCGTGAAAGGATGATTTTACATGCAACTTCTTTTCAAAAAAAGTTATAACACTTAGGACAAAAAAATTATTACATTGCAATCAAACATGGTTATTAGTGGGATGTCTACATGATTTATTTTTAATTGAACATATTTGATTTCTATTTTGATATATTATATGCTTAATATTTATTTGTTTCTCTTATATATAGAATAATTATGAACTATGTTTATTGAATTATATATTATGCTCTATATGACATATATTACTAAATATAAATATAAGTTAATATTTAATTAATATATATTATACTTTTTACAAATAATACTAATTAAAATATTAAATATATTATATGTTTAAATTTTTTATATTTAGTATTTAGAAGTATATTACATTTATTAGAATAATATATTTATATTATATTTATTATTATATAGAATTATATATTATTAAATATACATTTTATATATAATATATATTTCATAGATAATATTAATTAAATATTAAAAAAAAAAATTAATATATAGATATTTTTTAATTTATACTATTTAAAAATATATAATATACAATAATAAATATGATATAATTATATATACAATTTAATGTGTATGATATATAATATATTATAGATTAATTATATATTATATTATAATTATATTTAATGGTTTCTATTACAAAATATAATATATAGATATAACTACAAAATTAAAAACTTGTCTAATTGAATGTGTAATACAATTATGACATGTCTACCTTATAATTATTACTTTTATATAATTAATTCCACAAATATAAATTTATAATTTTATTCAAATTTATGCATGGAATCCCATATTTTATTTTGATATACTAACACTTAAAATCCATCAAGTGGATAGTAATATTATTTAATTGTATTTGGAATGTGTAGAGAATTGCTATTATTTTATGGTGTTTCATAGTGTAGATACATGGTATTTTGTACAAGTAGATATGTTGTTTAATATTTTACACATATCATGCCATGTTGTCAATGATGTCAACGAGGAAAATATCAGTAGAGTCTATAAGAAAACTATTCTAAAACCCTTCCAAATCACATTTTTATGTTGAATCATTCCCATTGCTTGTGAATCACATGGATGCATGGAGGAGCCAAGCTGGAATGAATTGATGGAGAAGCAATGTGTATGGTCTATGAGTTGTGACACCTACTTATTGGGTGCTTAAATTCATGCATGACTCAAAAGTAATTATATATTTTGCACATATTATGTTGTGTTGTCAATGATGACAACGATACAAAATGAGCAGAGTTTACAAGAAAAATATTACTAAACTCCCTTTTTTTCACCACATAATGAAATGAAAAACTAACAAAAATGATCGACAATTGTAGATGGTTTAATCATCTTGCATCATGCTCAAACAATGTGAATCATCAACCATTGGAGTCAAGTTGCTTCTATTTAAATAGAGAATTCCTTCAGAATAATAATATTAATTTTTTATTGATATTTCAAATATTAATATTGAAACTAATAAAAATACAAAATTAATAAAATTAAATAATTATATTATATTAATATAAGAATATAATATTAATTTTTAATTATATAGAGAAATATAGGTTAAGAGTAAAGGTAAGAGAAATTAAGAATGTGATGTTAAAAATGAGGTCTACATGTAAACTTAGCAAAAAAAGTCAAGAAGGAAAAAATAGAAAACTTGGCGAGGAACAAGAAAAGGGCAGTATAGAAGACTCAATTCTGACAATCAATGTGGAGGAAATCATAAAAGATATGGAACTCCTTTTGCAATTTGTAATTATATGTAGACCAACCAGCCCATGAAAGCGAAGGAGTGAAGTATTAATGTTATCACAAGGTTTGTATCTTGGCTAAGAGTGAAACTTATCTATCTTGTGAAACATGGGATCATCTTCTATTGTGAAACTTAGCTTGACTTTCCCTAGAAGGCAACCCTATTTTATGAGGGTGTTGTATTACGATTGTGTATTCTGATGTATTTTGAGAGTTTGATATTGGTCGTGTTGCCTCTAGATCTTTGGTTGGTGATACTCATGTGAGAAGCTTGCTCTGCAAGTATATTGTAATCTTTGTGATTTCTGAATAATATATTGGTCTGAAGTTTTTGGAGTGTGGGTTTTTTCTCTAGAAAGGGTTTTCCCCATGTAAATTATCACTATATTGTGGTATGCTTGATATTTATATTTATTTATGTTTAAGCTTTTGTAACTATTAAAGATATGTAAAGTTTTATAGTATGGACCTCCTCTCAAGATTAGTGTAGGAAGTTGTTTCACTACCTTAGCTTCCTTATGCCTTTAAGTTATGCGTTGCTTATGGTGAAGATGAACCTCTAGAGAAGGCTAGTTCTCTTGATGAACCTCCTATAAACTAATTCATTGATGAGGAAAAGTGATAGAAGAACTAAGCCTAAAAAGGTTTGTTCTAGGAGGTGATGCACCAATAATTATGACATGTGCTATAGTTCCAACTCACAAATTTTCAATTACTTAAGTAGTCTTCACACATCTCAATTGTTTACATGCTTATATATTAGTATTTCATAAGGAGGTCAATTACTTACAACTTTAGAAGGGAAGCTAAGAATATTCTCACAATCAAAATCTTAACATTCATGGCATAACTTATGACCTGCATAAAACATAAATCTTTTTCTTAAAGGTGTTGGAATGAGACAACATATCTAAGGACTAAGCATTAATCATGCATAAAATATGCATCAATCACCCATGCACAAACAATGGAACAAATATTGAGAAGGAAAAATCACTAAAATTTATTGATAACAAGATGCTTCAAATAACTGCATACAAAACTTAAAAAGGTATATCTAAGTTGCAATGGTGTTCTTAATGGAAATAACCTTCAAATATTACAATACCAAAACAAATAATGAGAAAATAACTTCTAAAAAAAATTTAGGTGCTTGGTTTTGAGGAAAATTCACCTCTTCACTGAATTGAGTTGTCCTCATAGAAGAGGTTGAGTCTGGATGCTTGAACTTGTGTATTAGAGTGTAGAACTCCTTGAACTAATTACAAAATCATGCAAAAACTAATAAAGGTGACTTGACTTTTAATTATTGACATCTTTCCCCTTGCATGCCCCTTGAAATGCGCCACAATTGAACTTGAAAAAGTCTTCAAAATATGCATGATATTGATGGAAATTGCTTCCTTCAAACACTTTGCATGAGATCTTCAAACTATTGGGTCTACAAGGAAAAAATGCCTTTATTTTAGGGCCCAAAATTTCTCTAAACTGTATGCATATGGCCTCAAACTCCTCGTAACTCCAATTATATATATGTAGGCTTCTTAACAAGCCTAAAAAATGATTGTAGGTGCATCCAAACCAAAATATTAGTCCACTTAACTTGTGATTATCTTGTGAATCTCCTTTTTGTGATGACATTTCATCTAGGGTTATTTGAAGACAACTAGCTTTTTAAGGTGGTGTGGGATAACTTAGGGATTACCAATTGATTCATTTTTTCAAGCCTTTATGAAATAATGGATCTCTCAATAATGATGAACCATAGCTCCTCTTCAAGAAAAATCATTGATTGTCTTCTTGATCTTCAAAGTCACTGTCTTCTTGGAAAATCTACCCTTGGTCACTTTTTCATTTGGATTGATTGTGTTATCTTTTATGAAGCTTTTCCATTTCATTGCATTTGATAAGGACTATATCCTTTCTTTGATATTTTTTAATATGTTATCATCTTAGTGGCATAGTCATCATGCCTCTTAAATTGTTTAGACTCCCATTCTTCATGTGCAGACACTACTTGTACAAACTTCATGAATTTCATGTATGATCTTCTATTGTTCATCATGTACTATCTTTTGTGATAAAGTAACTGGCCTTTATACTAAAAATTATAAATATACAGTTAGTTATAGTGGTGACCATCATTATGTTTTATTTGAAATGACTATCATGCTTTGTTGTTGCATACCTTCCTTTGCCTTGACATTTTCATGTAGAGTTATGACTGTCCTTTTATTTTCAAATATGCATTGACATGCTTATGTGACTATCCTCTTCATCATTTTATTTGTCTATCCCCTCTTTGCTTTTGTCCCTTCATTGAACCTCTGTCAAATCATACCAATATCATACTTTTATGATTCTTATGTTGCTATTGATGTTTGAGATCCTTCACTTCTTCTCACTAAAATCCCTCTATGCCTTCTTAATGATTATTAAGATTGTGATATATAATGAAATTAAGTCTTTTCCATTGTCCATGACTGCCCTTGTTCATTTGGTCACTATTTACAAACATTTATACTGACTAGTCCTTAACATTCTATCACCCATCATACTATGTACAGTCCTTTGTCATACTTAACTCCCTTATATCATAGTTCTTTGTCAAGAATGACATATAAACCAATGCTCTATAAATTTTAAATTTTCCCTTGCGTCATTCATGACTATTTTATCTCTATCTATGCACATTGCACTTAGGATTGTCCCTTTAACTTCATAAGATTGTTAGGAACTTCTGTTCATTATATATGGACAAAGAGGATCACCATTATTTCTTGAATTGCATCTTACCTATTATTTGAATTTGGATGCAAGTTAAGGTATGTCCACCCATACCAATGATAAACCAATATATCATGAGGAAAATTATTACGTTCATAGTTCTCATTCCTTTCAGTTGATGTTCTTCATATAGATGAGGATAATTAGGAATGTGTTTTCATTCATTTCAATCTATTGGAGGTTAAAGCCATACTCAAGAAAATTAATAACTTGTGAAGGATTACTAGCTCAGTTGAAGAGCAACATAAATTCCTATCATGAGGCTTAGGAGCCCAAAATGTTTTACCTTTGCATAATCAATCTTTTCCATATAAATAAAGACTCTCTTTTACATAATCAGTCTTTTCCATATAAATAAAGACTATTAACCTTCTTATTTTTCATATGATATTCATATATAACCATCTTAGAGTGATACTATTTGAAGCTAATATCTTTGACATACCTTGAGATTACCACCTATAAGTCGTTTATGTGATTGTCACCTTCTTTCTTTGAAAATCCATATTGAAGTGTCCTTGCATTATGGAGTTTTCTTCAAAACTAAAACCTTGGACTGCCTTCTCATTAATTGTGACTCCTTCAATTGTTTTTTCCTTGAATATCCTTTTTAGTGAATGATGATTGTTGTGCATTAACAAACTTTTTTGTCCTCTTGATTCTAGGTGATTATCCTTTCTTTGGATTGTTTTGCTAACCTCTTGAAATGACCTTTTGACAATATCTTTGAGGCAATATCATAATTCTTCATGAATTTTAATATACCTTGCACATGTTCATTGTCATAAGCATACTTCACCACAAAAGAATGACACTTTTAAATGGCTCTTCCTTTCATGCATATCATGGCATCAACACAGTCTTAAAAGTTATGATGGTCTCCTTTACCATTAGGATTGTCATTAATGTTTCTTCCTAATGCCATTCACCTCTCTTACATTTGTTTGCAGTTATCACAAACTTATCTTCACCTTGTTCTTTTTCTTTGAATTTTTCCCATAATTGCCTCATCCCCCCTTATCTACCCTATTATACCTTCACACTCATGATCCTTTTTGTGTTCAAAAAAATGGGGACCCTCCTCTTTTCATCTTGCATGTCTTCATTTTCTTCTTGTCCTTTTCTTCTCTTCCTTTTCCTTTATTCCTTTTATTTTCTTTTCGAGGTTCATGATATTAGGATTATGAAGTGAATAACTTCTTTTTTAGGCCTGATCCTTGAGCTTCTCTCTGAATTTCACAGCTTGCTTGTTTTATTTTCCATCAAGCTTCATGGATCAGGGTTTTTTCTTTTCCCATACAAAACCCTTGGATCTTGATGGAAGTACCTTATTTCCTATGCATGTCCCATCGACCACTCCACCTTTGATGCACTAACATAGATCTTTATTATTTCACTTAATGCAACTAATACACCATTAATTTTGATAGTTAATGAGTTTATTAGGTAAGTGTGGTCTCATTATTTTTTTTTAATGGAGGTCATCCACAAATTCATTTTTTCTACCTGAGACAGGAACACAAGCCTTCTTGGGTTGAACCTCTTTGACTAAGAGCTAAGGATTGAGGGGTATCCATTCTGCCAAATTCGCATGGGGCACAATCCTGGCCTCATCCATTTTTCAGTGTCAGAGCCTTTGCACTTAGCGAGACTTGATCCCTAGTGGGCTCATTTAGAACCTTTCAACTTCACCAGTAGACCAAGAGCCAATTGACAAGTGTGGCCTCATTTTCATTTTCATTGTTACATATTTTCCCTTTGAGCACTCTGAGACCTAGTGCAAAGAACTCCATTATCAACACAATCATTTTCTTTGTGTGCTCACACACTTTGGTTAGTTTATGCTCATGTGTCAAGGAACTCTTTCTTGTGCTCGTAAGTACTTTATTCATGGGTTTGGTGTTGTTTTGCATCGGTTCGTGGTTGCATTGGTCATTTCCCTTGTTTTCCTTACATTTTTTCAAGTTGGCTTGGATTCCCCACTTATTTCATGCTCATACTTGGTTTAGAATCATCATTTCACTTAGTTTATTTGTGGGTTTCACTTTCCTTTGCCACATTTTCCTTTGTTTTTTTCTTTTTATCAATTTAACATTGGGTACAATTGTCTGGTTTCACTTTTTCAATTTTTTGCATGTCATTTTATTTTTTGTTTCACCCCATTAGATCAATATTTTCTCTATCATGTTGATTGAGGATATTTGTGACATCACCGATTAGGTGTCGGGCCTCGAGGTTTTGAGGTATGATTTCCTCTCACCTTATTATTTTGAAAACATTGAAACTGTCGAGTTTTGGCTATCAGGGGTTCATCTTACCAATTTAAAAGGACTCACCAATTAGTATGAAGAAACCATGATCCTCAATCTCCGACCCTGGTTTTTCCCAAATAACAAAATTATCAGTTATATGCTTAAAATGAACAAATAGGAATAAATCTTGAACCCTGACTACGAAGCATTAATCTTAGGACTTACTGAAATCTCGTGAATACTTACCATCTTTCTTATAGAGATGGAAATGTAAGGGGTACCCATGATCTCTTATCCCCTATGATGTGCATAAACACTTAGTGAAAATATATTTCAAAGAACCTTATTCAGACCTCAGACATTAGATGTATCCTTTGTGAACTTCCTTATTGAGGTAGGAAGTAGCATGAAACCCCGATACCCAATGTTTGAAACCCTAAAAGTCACTTTTTTCTGAAATGATAAGTTTGATAAACATGCCTTTAATCATTTTTTCAAGAATTTAAATCAAGTCAAAGTAAAGACAGTCAAGTTTCGGGGCACAAATGTTTCTTTTACTGAATATCAAAGCCATGTTCAACAAATATCAAGAAGCATCACTGAACCCCAAGCCTTGATAAAATTGCATGCTTTCAAGCTTCAAAGATCAACATACCTCAAACCTATAATAAATTACAAGAAAGAGGTATAGGGTGGATCCAAAACCTCAAACCCCAAAATGGCCTTCGGGCATCACTAGTTAGGATAATTCTTAGAAGTAACAACATTGCTAGAAAGCAAGAGGTAAGCTATCCATCTGAAACTTGATCCCTGAGGAATCAAAGCATGGATTAATTGAAGGGTTTAGCTCATTTCAAATGAAGGGTAAAAGGGATCCCCGATCCTTGATACCCAAAGAATCAAAACTATAACTTAGGACAATCACATTGAATGGACAAGGGTATAAATGATTTTCGATCCCTAATGCTTGACACATTGAATAAAGTAAAAATTGAAATCTTCAAAGAAAATTTTATTGGCATGAGGTAAGGGGTAAGCTTGAAAGCTGATCCCTAAAATTTTGAATGAACTTTGAACTTCTTCAAAACAAGTTATGATTTGAAAATGAGAGATATATGTTGGCTAACATGACTTGTTTTTTAGGGTTGTCTCCTTCTGATATATGTAAATTTTAACACATGGTGTTTTTGTGCATGTAGGAAGTATGCCACCTAAGGATCTAGAAGAGATGAAGTATCGGTACAAAGGCTATCATCCACCTTGAAATATTTTCACCCCATATGTTGAAATTAGAGACATTGACTTGGGCCATGTGGAAATGGACAAGTTCAAATGAAGAATCAACAATGAGGAAACTAGGACTTGCATGACCACAACTTTGGAAAAATCATGTTTGGTGGAGGCTACTGCATTTTTAGTAATAGTTCAATCTCTTGAGTTAGTTCTCACATGTGCTCAACACTACAACCATAAAACTAGAAAGGTGTTGGGAGTATTCAGAGAAGTGGTTTTGGATGTAATTGTGGAAATGGTCAAGAACATTTTCAAAATTCTTTCCCATCCTCAATATGAAGTAGTGGACATGGGGAGGGCCATCAAATATTTTGATGACCATGTAGCAGGGAAATTAAATTACATTAACAACAATATGATGTTTATCCCAAAAAATTAGTTTCCAAACTAGCCAAGATTCAACATAGAAGTGAATTCAAGGAAGATGTTAAAGATCTATTGAGTAGGCTATTTAGGTATCAACATGCTTGGGACTTTTATCCATGGATGGTAAATTTCATCAAAAGCATCAACACTACTAACAAGAAGAAGATTGATTGGGCTACTCATATAAGTGATTCCATTCATGAGTAATTGAGCAATTTACTCACAACATCCAAGTTTTACATGACATGATACTTAGTTTATCTATTTTATTCACAAGCTTCATTCCTAGGACTTACCAGGGTTGGTTCTTTTGAGCTTGGAGAAGTGACAATATATCAACACTATCCCCAACCAGAGATGGAGGAAAGTTATAAGAATTTTTGTGTTGTTAATGATGATTTCATTTATATAGTGATTAGAGGACTAGATGGATACTTATCTAGGAGGATTCTAATGAATCAATGAAAACAATTAAAGGGATTGGGAACTGGTATATCCAGTACAAGAATTTTTCTTATATCAGGGTGGTAGGCTTCCATAAGATGCGTTATAAACTCCCTAGGAACCCTTTAGATAAAATGATTCTATTAGAATTATGGAGGAAAATAATTGCACACCATCTCATTGCAAGGAAGCACAAACTTGGATACAGTTTCCCCATTAAAATAGGGGTATACTCATGTTCTAACATGCAAAATGCAAAAGTTGCAAATATGGAAATGGCCAAGTATAATCTTGCTCGGTATAATGATGTCAGGAGTAAGTTTGATCTTATTGGAAAGATTAGAAAGGTGATGGGTGCCTACTTCATCCATGAGCCAAAAATTGAAGATCACTAGGACAATAATGAGGAAGAACTTGATGTTGGGATGAAAGATTACCATCGGCTGATAGTTCATTTGATGAAGCATTATACAAATACGGGTTTCCAAAGAACAAAAGGATGATGGGAAGACCCTCCAAAACTAGCATATCATGGCCTCAAAGTTTATAATCAACTTATTTTTAATATAGACTTCTCAATGTGGGAAAATGATGATATCAAGATTCGAGCATAGGGGGTAATCGCGCATTCCCTCTGATGGCTGAAGAGACCTTTCCCCATGATGAAAATTCTAGCACCCACCAAAGAGGTTGAGAAGAAGAAGAAATAGGAAGGCTCGTCACCTGTAGCTATTGAAGAAGAACCATCATCTGTTGTAGTCACCAAGGAATGTCCATCTACTGTTGTTTCCCCAAACAGTGAAAAGAAGAAAGGAGAACCTGCTAAGGAACCAAGAAAGAAAAAAAGAAAGAGAATCCATAAATGTAGCTTCAAGTGAAGAAGAGGCTAAGGATGGAAACAAATTGATTCAAAAGAAGAGAACCAATGAAGAAATCAAGGAAATGGTTTCTCAAAGGAAAACTGAGTAGGCATATTCTTCCAATCCACCTTATGAGTCACCATTTCCTTCACCACCTCCACCAAAAGACAAAAATCCTAGTCTACCATCTCAAACACTACCCTCTACTCCTCCCCCTCCAAAAGGTGGACCACCTCGTGAGGAAGAAATTCCTATTTATACAACACTCAAGGAAGGAGAGATAGAAAAGGAACCTCCAGGGGAAGAGAAAGCACAATAAGAAGTCCACATAGAGGAGGTTCATACTAAAGATACACATGTGGAGATGCACATAAAATAAGTTCATATGGAGGAGGTGCATACTGAAAATGTTCATGTGGAAGTGCATGTTGAAGAGATTAATGTCAAGAAGATTAATGTTGAAGAAAATACAATTCAAGAAAGTGTACAAGAATAACCTCGTGAGGAGGAAGTAGACCAGACAAAGAAAGTTATTGAGTAGAAACCTCATATAGAAGATGAAATACATGAAGAAAGGTTTCAAGGAGAAGGAGATGTCGAACAAGAGTTTGGATAAAAGGAACTTGAGGATTATGTTGAGGATTCCAACAATATAGAGGTCTTCACTTCTCCTTATAGAGAAGCATTTGTAGCTATATTAGTATGGTTAAACCATAAATTTCAAAAGAGGTAGTGTACCTATGTGGAGAGCCGAAGAAAAATCTTGAGCATATTATCATATGCCTTCTAATCTCTAGTGCAAAGAAGGAAAAATGCATGAATAATATACACCATTTCTAATGATGAACAAGGTAATAGGACAATAGAAATATATTTCCACTTAGTGGATAAATTAGAGTCAGAGATGACTACAAAAGATTAGAAGATTAGGTAGGTCGATCTGGGTGTTCAAACAAGAGAGGGAGAACAACAATCCCTCCAAATGTCTGTCACTCCAATTTTGAAGAGAATGCAAAAAGATGAGAACACAAAGGAAAAGTTGAAATCCCAAGTGGCACAACTCATGACCTATGTAAGAAATCTCATTGAACCTATTGATGTCATTGATCCTGAGTCTGTGTTGCAGGCTGCATTAAAAGGTGAGGTCAAACATTTTGACCTAGATGGTTGGATTCCTACAACACAAAAGTAGAGGGGATATTTTTGGGTTTGACAGACCAAGCGCTCAAGGAGATAATAAAGTCTTATCATTCCATTAGTGATGAAGACATCACTACCCAACAAATTGAGTTAAGCATCAATGAATAGTTATTAGTTTGGGAGGATTACATCCCAATTCTTCATCAAATAAATGAAACAAAAATAGAGGAACTATTGAAAGCAATAGTAATGAAGTAGGAATGTAGGATCAACTCCCAATATGGGTGAGATCAATAGAGTTAAGTGTTAGAATTTTGAATAAGTGCAAGAACAAGTTGAATAGTGATAGAAGATAGGCTGAGCAAGTGATGAACAATATTCACCAAGCAATAGAAGACTTGGGTTGCATGTTTTGGGATACTCTTGTGTTGGTAAGAGAGCACAATAAAATACTTGAATAATTACAAAGCCAAATACAAGGGCATGTCACATAGGAAGGTATTGATAAGATGGTAAATAAGAAGGTCAAACTTTAGTCTCTTTAGGAAGAATTGGAAACCTTCACAAAAATACAACAAAAAATAAAAAATACATCATTTGATCAAAAGGTTAAAATATAGTTTCATAGACATCCAACCATGGAAAGAATGAACAAAGAAGTGTTGGCATTCACTAAAAAAATTTCCAAATAAATGGAGACAAGAGTGTTTTTATAGTTAGCTTTTTTTGCAAATTTCAATAAATAGATATAAATTCCCATGCCTAGATGTGAAAACCAGATTTGGCACTGGAAACTATGATAACTATTAGAATAAATTCTCATGCCCAGATGCAAGGATAAAGTGGGCATTGGAATTTTGGTAGTTAGTAGTTAGGCTTTAGGTAGATTTCAGTTTCATTTCAATTTGCTTTGTATTTCCTAAGCTCTAGCATGTTAAATTGAACTCCAACTAGGGCACCTAGTTTTACTTTTATTTAAATATTAGTTTTCTTTCAGTTAAAGACTCAAGCATTGGAGGTAGTTCTAGTTATATTTGTATCAGATCCATAATTTTAGGAGCTTATTTTCTATATATTTTTTATTCTAGATCATTTCAAAGGATTTGATTTTGATGTAATTTTCTGCAAACAAACAATACAATCTTAGCGTGGATTTTTCCTACTAACTTTCTCGATTATTGATTTAATCATAGGGTTAGACCTGTGTTGCATGCATCTTGATTTGGAATCTGGTGATGGTATGAGTATCTTGTTTCAATCTAAGTTGTAAAAATAATGAAATCTCAATGGTAATTATGGGTTTAAGTATGATTTCATCTCATATTTGTGTGTGCTTGATGACATTATGATTGTATGGAATCCAAAAATATTATGTGGTGATTTACTTCCTTTAAAGATTGCATTGTTGTTATTGGTGAATGCGTGAAATAATATTTGTTGTAATAGTGGTTTGGAGATCTTGTTTAAATTTATAGAAATTATTGGTAGAACATTTCTTGTCATTGTCCGATTAGGTTAAATTTATTTGTATTACTTCCTATTACTCTATCTCTTTTGATCTTTCTTTTAAAATTAGTCTTAAATACTTGAAGAGAATTGAAATAAATAAAAATATATTATAAATTTGAACTAGAATATGCTTTTATGAGTTGTTGAAATCATTATTTCTAATTGCATGTTATTTCTAGTAAGCTTTGACACCAAAACCCTTGTAAACATATTGGCAATGACCCTGTATTGTCCCAACATGACTAAGAACTAGTTATATAGGAACTTTGGAGTAGTCTCACTAATTTTCAAAGGGGGCAATAAACCCTTATTGCCTAGCACATTGTAAGTGATTAAAACCACCCTCAACATACCCTTTATTAAGCTTTATGTATAAGCTTTGAAAGAAAAAAGGTGGTTGACTATTGTGAGATTAAGGTAACTTTATGGTTGTCCTTTTCATTCCAAGGAATTATTATTTTCCTTTCCCATATTCATGGAATGTCATGATTTATGGGGTGAATTTTATTGACCATCCTTTGAAAAGACTGTCATCTTTTGTGTCTTGAGCTTTTGACTATCCCTACATGGTGGTTGTGCGTCCTTGGTGGCAGTGCTATGACTGTTATTCTTTAATGGACTATGACTTGAGCATAAAGAATGTCCTCTTCATGTCTTGACTGCTCTATGTCACCTAGAAACCTCTATCTTTTTGAGGGCCTTGAATATGGGTCAAAATAAAAATATGTAATTGGGATACCCAATGAGTCTTTGATAGCATAGAACCTCGCATCCTTGTTGCACACTAAAGCAAGACCATATGTTGGTCCAAAGATTGCAGTTGTCTCTCGGGTCTAAACAAAGCCTATAGCTCCTCATACATCTTCATGCAACTTTTATATTAGATATAGATTGTAAATCCTTACATAGTGTAGTTGTTCAAGAGTTTCTCTCTAGAGCATGCTGGGGCAGAATTTGTAGCAATTTTTTTATTTTTTCTTTTTACAATTGTAACTTAGTTATAAGTAGTACTAAAATTTCTCATAATTAATAATGCATCTTACATTGTATATCATAAGGATGGTACAAAATAGGCTATTGCAAATCTACTGGTATAGTCTATAGAATGCAGAGTTAAGTGACTTGATTGGATCTGCTACAATTTATTTCTTGAACATGTGCATAAGAGAGATCTTCTTCACCAAAATCCTCTGCCAGTCTGTTTACTTATGGTAAGTCATACTCAGGAGGGTGCTAGATAGGTTGGTCTCCGTCTTGGTTGGGCATCTTATTGAATTCTCAATGAATTTTATCTAAAGCTCTGTAGAAGATTTCAGATTCATCCCTATTTGAAGTTTATGTTTCTTCTCTAATAGGCCACAAGAGCTTGACCCATGAAATCTCCATGTGAACAGAAACCTGCATAGCAACATCAAGGAAAGTGAGTTTTTTATTAAACTCAGTAAACTCCCTCTTAGTCCCCTTGAATTCGTTTTCATTTCTCACTTTCCAGATATGCCACATTATCTCATTAGTTAGCCAAAACCATAAAAAATTGCAATCTTTACTAATTTTTAGATCAAGAAAAATAACTTTTTTCCATTGATTTTTTACCTTTTTTATTCCAAACCTTTAAATTGTGACAAAATAACTTCTATATTTCATGAGCATAAAAACAATCAAAAAGAATATGTTTAATCGATTTAGGAACCTTGCAAATGCTACAAATTTTGACATTAGTGGAAATAAGTTTAATTGGAATCTTTTGCAAAAGCACTAGCCATCTAAAGCAAGCCTTTTTTGGCTCCATGGAATTGTGCCATACCAAAGAGAGATTTTTTTTCCAATCTTTACTATCTAGGGATAACCCCCAACAAGAATTCACATGCTCAAGAACACCATTATTTTTCATAAGATCATTATAAATAGTTTTTGCTTTTACATTTACAGCATTAGAACCATCACACCAAAGAATGTCATTAGCAGGATCAAAAATCTTATCTACATTTACCGGCAAGATTGCATCACTACAAGCCTCTCAGAGCATAGAGAAGGTTATGAAATTGGAGTCAAGGAGGTTAAATTTAGCACATAGGGTATTCCATCTCTTGATGTTCCCATTAAGAACAATGTCTCTAAAAGTCCTAACACCCTTGAGGTTCCAATTCTTGGCTGAACAATGTTGAACCAAAGCAATGCTTTTATTATTATGTTCAAGGTTCCACCAGATGGAGCTGAAAGGATGGCAAGAGTGGTTGTTTTTAAAAGTTATGCTACATTTTTTAGCTGTGTATTATGTTTTTTTAAATCCTAGGCTCTCTAGATGCTCCTAAACACTAGGGACCTTGCCAAAACCATGGTGTGTTTGCTAAGGAGGATATTAGTTAGGGTAAGTTGTTTCCAAGTTCTAGCTTTCTCAGGGACTGCCCTTTGGATATTGCTTCTTACGAGGACCTTCCAAGGCTCGTTGCCACTTAGGGATCTTAATATCCACTTGGATTCCAAGGAAATACCTTGAGTTTTAAGGTCTTTCAAACTAATTCCCCCCTGAAGCTTTCCAAGGTAGCACCAAATCCATTTCACCGAGTGTCTTTTCTTTCTACCCTTCCCATTAGACCAAAGAAATTCTCTAATTCTCTTTTGAATTTCATTAATTTGATAACTACAAAAAAACCAAACAAAGGTGAAGTACATGCTATACAAAGAGATAACTTTTTGGAAAACCTAAATTCTTCCCGCTAATGAAAGGAAATGTCTGTTCCAACTCCCAAGCTTCTCATCAATTTTTATCCTCACCTAGTTCCACATCTCTTTGAGGTCTGGGTTGACTACAAATAGGATCCCCATGTATCTAACCAACTTGTTTGGTCCTCCCCATTAAAATCCAAATCTGTCTAGCCAATCAGGGGGGGTCTCTTTCCAACCAAGGAATGTAGATTTAGCTCTAGACAATTTTGCCCCTAAAGCTCGGTAGTACAACTCAAGCTTTTGCATTAAAAATTCTAGATTAGTTTGATCCATTTCAACAAAAAAAGTATCATCTACAAATTGTACATTTAAGAGCTCACTATGATCCAAAAGAATGATTCCTCTAATTTTGGGAGAGAGAGTGTTATCTTTTAGCAGATAGAAAAGAGCATCAGAGGCAATTATGAAAAGTGCAGGGGCTAAGGGGTAGCCTTGTCGAATCAACCTTTCCAAAGTAATAACCTCTTAAAGCTAGCCATTGACGTCAACTTGTGCTGAAGCATCCTTCAACAGGGTATTCACCATATTGCAAAGGTTTTTTAGGGAATCCAAAGGCTTGGAGCATTATTCTTAGGAAG
The DNA here is from genome assembly GCA_007258455.2 of Sequoia sempervirens. NCBI lineage: Eukaryota > Viridiplantae > Streptophyta > Pinopsida > Cupressales > Cupressaceae > Sequoia > Sequoia sempervirens. Next base: position 262,654,901 of record VDFB02281492.1, read on the forward strand.
TTCCATTCTATTCGATCATAAGCTTTTTTGAAATCAAGTAGAAGCATTGCCGAGTTTTGATTGGAATTCCTGGCCCAATCTAGAACCTCCCAACTTGTGATTAGATTTTCCAAAATATACCATCCTTTTATAAACTAGTTTGCACATTGGTGATGAATTTTGGAAGTATGTTGACTAGCCTTAAGGAAAAAACCTTTTCCAAAATCTTATAGGAGACATTTAATAATGTAATTGGTCTCTAGTTCTTGACAAGAGATTTATCACCTACTTTTGGAATTAGTTTGATAATTCCTCTATTTATCTCCTTCCCCAAGGTACCCTTGTCTAGAGCTTCTTTATACACATTCAATAAATCCTCACAAATCCATTCCTCAAAGGTTTCGTAAAATTCAACAGGTATCCTGTCATATCCTAAAGATTTATCATTGCTCATTAAGAAAATTTCATTTCTTATTTCCTCTTTCGTTATCTCAGCCTCTAATTTAGAAGAATCCTCCTCTTCAATCTTCTTTGGTATGAGGTTTCTGATGAGCTCTCTTTCCCTTGAGTTAGTGTCTCCTCCATCTTCCAAAGAAAAAAGTTCTTTAAAGAAAGCTTGAAATTGTGCTGAGATTTCCTCCTGAGGGGAGAGCATTTGAGAGCCATCCCAGATTAGCCCAACCTATTCATTTAAGTTTTTCTCCCTTAGGTAATTGAAAAATAACTTGGAACCTTTGTCCCCAAACTTGAGCCAATTTAGCTTGGCTCTTATTTTTTTCCCTTGCAATTTATGAGCTTGCAACTTAGTTTATTCTTGGCCATAACCACCCCTTCACAGAGCATGGCACTACCCATATTTCCTTGAAGTCTTGATTTTTCCATAAAGAGACAGTCTTGGAGCATGTTCTCCTCTTTTCTTCTATCCAAGGCTCTCTTCTTGCCAATTTTTTGGAAGAGCTTCCTCCACCCCTTAACATTGTTGTTCCAACTTTCAATATAGGAGTAGTCTTACATTATTCACTTATTTATCTCTCTAAGGGATGCAATCACATCTTGGAAATCAATGTCACTTAGAAGAAAGGTGTTTAGAATAAAGCCATCCTTATTTTTAGTCCTCTTAGGTCCTCCAATAGAAAAGAGTAAGTTAGCCTTAATGGGATGGTGGTTCGATAGAGTGTACATGTGTACCTGAACCGTCACACCATCACCATTAGGCTTGAAAGAGAAGAAATATTTATGAGCATTTAGCCTACCCAGTCTACAATATATTCTTTTTCCCCCTTTTTTAGCATTGCACTAGGTGAACTAGATTCCTTTAGATTCTTTCTTGTTGCCTTCAAGAGGATCCAACAACTTGAGTTTTCTTTTGGTTCTCAACCAAAAATGATTCTCACTGCCTTTCTAGGACATGTCTATCCCTCCCCACTTGTCTTCTAGTTGTTCAACCATATTGAAATCCCCCCCAACAATCCAGGGGACCTCTTGTAATCCAACCATCCATTGCCACCATTCAATTCTTTCCCTATAATCATTGGAGGCGTATATTGAGCATACTCCAAAAACCATGCCATCCTTATCAAAAGTGACCCACATTAGCCTATTGTAGGGGGAGGAGCCATGTCTAGTTACCCATTGAGTCCACTAGTTAGAAACTAGAATGGCAGCCCCTCGCTCCCCCCCATCCTTTCTCATGAGAGGTGGTGAAGGATTTTGAACTGTTCCAAAAAAAAAAAAGCTCGTTTCAAGTGCAAATCTAGTGGCCTTGGTTTCTTGGAGTAAAAAAAGTCTTTTTTCCTTTTCCAAGTTAAGAAACCTTCTTAGGATGTACTTTCTATCAGGAGATTCCAGTCCCCTGATGTTCCAAGAATTGTAGTCAATCTTAATTTTTAGTCAACATGGGGGAGTCATCTTGTTCGATTTTGAACTGTTCAAAACACTTTGGGAGATTTTCCTCCACCTCTAATTTTTTTTCCACTGGGGGTTGGATCACAGTGCTTGTTTTCCTCCTTTTTTTTTGGAAATTATAAGTTTTTTCCCCTAGGAGGAGTGATGTTGAATTTGCTTGGCCTACCAGGGCCATTTCTTGGTTTTGGGATCAAATTCACCTTCCCCAAAATGATATCCCCCTCCTCAATACAACCCATGGTTACTTGAGGGTCTCCATTATTGAGACTTATTTGGTTTTTTGACTTTTTTTGGTGTTATAGTCTTTTTTAGAGTCGGGTTTCTCTTAGTCTTTATCTTGATAACTCATTTTTCTATTGGTAATTTCTTGGTTCTTGGAATCAAGGAGAGAATTTTTTCCAAGGAGCAAAGATTCAGGTCCAAGCTCAATGGGGGGGTGAGCTTAGGAGTGCTGATTTGGTTGGGGGCAATGGGGGATATCCCGTCAATTTGGTTTTCACAAGCACCATTGCTTGGAAAGCTTGAATTAAAAGAGGCCAAGTTCCCCTGCAAACTATCTGAGGGGGAGAAAGATACTAGCCTATCAACAAGTTTATGATAGATACCAATTGCTTGCGAGGTATTCCTATTGTTCACAACCAAATCACCATCCCTAACTTGGTCTCTCCTGTAGGCAGAGATTTTCACTTGGGAGGAGTTAGACAATATATTGCACTAGTGCTCCACACTCTCAGAGATAATTTTAATATGAGATATGTTAGCCATATTTTCCTTAATTCTTTGTCTTATTTTCCTAATGGAAAGCTATTGCACATTTAGCTTCTCTTCCAACAAGGGGATTTTGAGAATTGCTTGTTCGAGCTCAAGGTTTTCCAAGGTCTTGTTGCTCCCAATGACAGGTGTGTGGGAGCCACACTCTGCCCGAGCCTCTTCATGCTCATCCTATGTGAGAGCATCAAAAGAGTTTTTCAACTCAATATTTGGATGTTTGGATTTAGAAGTCGTCGCCAACAGATCAGACTCCACCTCACCAGCATGGGGAGTAACTTCAAGATTGAGGCAGGGGTCCCCTTGGCCGGGGTTTGAAATTCTTTCAAGGTTCTTAATGAAGTGAGTATCCTCACACCCGCTGCTAGGATTGTTGGGAGTTCTTGGAATATTTTATTTCCTTTTTTCCAATGATTCACTAGGTGATTCGGGGTTAGTTTTATTTTTTATTAGAGGATAATTATTTCTAATGTGTCCTTCCTTACGACACAAGAAACAGACGTTAATCCCCCCGAGTATTTCTAAGGGGAAAACAACCTTGCCCATTTCTTCTCTAATGATTATGTTCTTAGGTAATTCGACACCTAGCCTTAAGGATACCAAAGCGCGAGCATCAAGGTGAGGAAGGTTGGATCTAGCTTCATCAATCCTTACAATAGTCCCTATTAGAGCTAGAATTTGAGGGATCAAACTCCAGAACTTTGGGGGTAGGTTTTTTCACGGTTACCCATCTTTGGCAAGACAATGCAATTATCTCTTCGATGATGGTCGTTGGGGACCAAGTTAGGGCCCAGAATGTGCAACCACTAACATTCCAATAAGGCTTCTCAATAATTTTCTCTTGCATGGAGTTATTTTCCAAAAAATGACAAAGAGTCCACACTAGATCATGCAGAAAAACTTGACATGAATGTCGAATTTGTTCCCCTAGACTTTGTGAGCCATGTGTCCAGGAATTTTCTAGCCATAATTTTCTCAACATCTAGGGCCGCAAAGAAAATCACAGTGCTTTTTAACTGATATCTTTCATTATGAATAACAAATTTTAGTTTACTGTTAGGAGAAATGAATAGATCCTTGGAGTAATCGGAGGGAGTTTTACCAATCAGATCTCCATCACACTCATCTGGTTCATCCACCAAAACTTTTGCCTCCATAGGAAAGGATTCCCTAGACTCTACCAGGACATCCTTGAATGATTTTTGAGCATTATTAAGGAAGGTGTTATCTCCTAAACTTGAGTCCTCATTCAGGGTGGGGGTAGTTGGACCTGTTCCCCCCTCATTAATGGAGAGAGGAGACACAGCTATGAGGAGACAAAAAATGCTCAAAGCCACACACTCTACAAAAATTCTAAAGTGGCACATGGAAACAAAAAGAAAAAAATTAACAGAGGGGAGGAATCCCACTTCCAAGCAAACTTGAGTGGGGGGCACACAAACACCCAAAAAAGCTTGGCACACGCCCAAAAAACCCTAGATCGCCTTGTTTGCAATGCCTGCGAATTCAATTTTTTTCATTTCCATGGATCTTAGAATTCCTCATCTTCATGCAACTTAAAAAATGACGAATATTTTAATTCCAACAGATATTTTACACTACCCTTTATTTGGTGTTTAGACTTCAAAAGCTAAAAATAACTTCAAGATATCTTGCATACCTGAAATAATGTATATAACTCCACACCATTCTTTAGGAATAATGTGTGCATATCCTTTAAACTACTGTGTAGATGGTATTAAAACAACTTGAAACCCTAGAAGGTTGATTTCCCTTTATGGAACTCAAACTTCACCAAATTTTTTCCCTCCTTTTTCATACACGTGATACCTTCCTTTTACTTTTGGGCATGGAAATGGAAAATAAGAATAAGTTCTATTAAAAACTTTCCTTTCTTTTGAAACTCAAAACAAACCTTTCACCTTTCCATTTTTTTACTTAATTTAAGCCTATTCCCCTTCAAAATATGATTTTTTAAATAGCTACCTTATGTAACTATTAAGACCAAAATTTTAAAATATGTTAACAATTAGAATAGGCTAGGTCAACTTGGATGGTGATACATATTATAATATTAATGCCAAATGAATTCTTCCTTGCTTCCTTTTTGTTTGAGGATAAGAGGGGAGAAATCTTGTGGAAGGGTCTATGGAAGATTGACACATACCCCATTTACATGCAAAAATGGACACCAAGATTCAACCCAAGAAATTATGAACCTTATGATTCTCTTGTGTGGATCAAATTGTACAATCTTCCACTAGAATTTTGGTCAAAGGAGTATTTGGAAAAAAATGAGAGATTGAACTAGGAACATTAATGAACATTGATGAGGACTTATTGGAAGATAATTCCTACTTGTATACTCAAATATAGATCACAACAATACAAAGAACTCCACATGACATTAATCTTCTCTCTAAACATGGTGATTGGATTCAAATGGTAGAAATTAAAGAATATAATTTTTTTTGTCTAAATTTGAAAAAAATGAAATCATGTAATAACTAATTGTCTAAGGTTGACGAAAAGAAAGGATGTATAGAAGAAAAAGGAATCAGATCCAAGATCAAAAATCAAAATAAAACAAATAATGATAAAGGGAAGGAATGTTTGCAGGGGAAACCGAATATTTAAATCTTGTAAAACCGACCCATGAAGGGGCCCTCTAGGAGAAACATAGAAAGATAAAGGTAAATAAATTAAAGGGACAATGGATGTTCCAATTCCCTCCTCTCTTTTTTTCCCTCATTGAGAAAGGGGAAGATGAAAGTGATAGAAATAAACATGACAAAGGAAAAGGAGAGTGACATAGAAGAGGTGAAAAACAATGAGGAAAACTAATATGACGAGCTTGAGATAGTTGATCTGAGATACATCTCATAGTCAACATTACAAAAGGCTGAATTGTAAAACTAGATTGAGAAAAATAAAGGAAAACCAACAAACAAAAAAGGGAGGAGTTTGCTCAAGAAAAAGGATTTAAGAGTATCAAAAATTTCATTTTGAATGCTAAGGGAGGAATCCCCTACCTCAGGGATCCATGAATATTATTACTTCGAATGTTAGGGGCTTGAATTCCCCTAGCAAAAGGAACTTAATCAATAATCAAATAGAAATTATAAATAATAACATGATTCTACTACAAAAAACAAAAAGGGAACACATAGGAAAAAGATACTCAATTAGCTAGGATGGGAAGAAGTTCATTCAAGTGCATATGGATATGTGGGTGGGTTGTGTTTTCTATGGTGACACACATTCAAAAAAAAATGGATGTTATGTGAGGTATGTAACTTGAAATTAGTTTGAAATTCATGTTAGTTAATGTGTATGGCACAGTAGGTAATCGAGAGAAAAATATCTTATGAAAATATTCAAGAGAAATAAAAGAAAAAATTATTTAGGAAATATCATAATTAGGGGTTATTTTAATGTGATGCTAAGGCTTGAAGAGAAATGAGGTGGAGCAATAAATTTCCCATCTCAATGAAATAATTTAAAGACAGTTTTTTAAGGCTTCATATTTGGTGGAAGTCCAAACTAAAAAAAGTAGCTACACATGGTCAAATAGGAGGGAATGATTTAAATATAAGGGAACAATTAGATATATTATTATACTCACAAGAATGGTTGCAACTAAAATTACCTTGGAAGTAAAAGTTATGTCATTGTCGAGGTTAGCCCATATGTCAATGGAATTATCCATTGCAGTTGATCATGGCTCGATAAGGAGAACATTTAAATTTGAGAGAATGTGGTTCTGTAAGCAAGATTAAGTGAAAAAAGTAGAATATCGGTGGAAGTTGGCACCAATATATATTAGAACAAAGATCTTTACATTCATGTGTAGGCTACAATTCATAAAAAGGAAATTTAAAAGAATGGAACAAATCCTCTTTTAAAAATATGTTTGATGACAAGGAAAGGATGGAAAAGGAATTAGGGAAACTGAGCGAGAGATCATAAAGAAAGGCATAGATCAGGATGCCTACTACAAAGAAAAATATTTAATGGCTAAATACTCTAAAATTCTTGCAAGAGAGGAAGAATTTTGGAGAGAAAAATCTAGTGAAATTTGGCTATTAGAAGGTGATTCAAACACAAAGTTCTTCCACAACATGATGAAGATACGAAGGATCCAAAATAAAATTACAGAGATTAAGCATGAAGATGGAAAGATAATTTCCTCATTGGAAGACATACAAAATGAGGCTGTGAAACATTTCAGAAACCTACTCAACTCGGGTGATGGTTGGGACCCAAGGGATAATGAAGAAATTTTGGAGAATATCCCTAGACTGATAACAAAAGAAGACAATGAGGAATGACTCACTCCATTTTCATTGGAAGAAATAAAGAAAACCACTTGTCAATTACATTTGGAAAATTCCCTAGGGTTAGATGGATTTCTCGCCCTCTTTTACCATAAATGTTGGCATTTTTTGGGGAAGGAAATTTGGGAGATCATAGAAGAATTTAGGAAAAAGATTTTTTTTTGTAAAAGACATAAATAATACACTAATATCCCTAATACCAAAGAAGGAAGGATACTCATAATTTTTGTATGTTTGAATGATCTCTCTTTGCAATACAATGTATAAAATCTTGTCAAAAGTACTAGAAAACAAACTCAAAAAATTAGAAAAAGTGATTTCAAGCAAGTAGAGTGGATTCACCCCAAGTAGACACATTGTGGAAAGTATCATAATATAAAAAAAATACTACACTCAGAAAATATGGAACAAACTAAAAGCATGATGATTAAATTGGATGTTGATAAGGCATATGATCATGTAAGATGGTGGTTCTTACTGTTGGAAATATGAATGAACAATAACCCAAATGAAGTTGTGCACACTTCAAAGGATCAACCAATTTAATCATAAACCCCCTCATTTGAGGAAAATATAGAGACTATATAGCCCCCTCATAATGCATAATCACCTAAAAAATGGTAATTGTTTGAAGACAAAACATGATCCAATGTTGACAAACAACTTATCTCCCTTTCAAAAGAAGCAAAACCAAGTAAAAATCCAGGAATGCTTCCCATTCCAGATAGGAATTGGTAGGAAGAGGAATCCATATGTATGATAATGATGATGTCTCTAAAATATTCTCATGTGTCTCCTTGTCCATTGAATATGAATATTCCACTATCAAATCAAGTACCTGGCCAATGAAATAAGAAGGTGGCAAACTAGGACTATATGGAAATTGATGTTGAACAAGATCCAAAGACAATGATGGTTTGACAATAGTTGTGAAATGGTTGTCATTAAATAGGAGAGATAACCCCTCAAATGTGTCCTCCAAATTTGAAATGTGAGACTCAACAAACAAAGATGCAAAGTTTGATAAATAGGAATCCCAATTAGGAAGACTATGAGATACTTGTTGTAATGAATCACCAAAATTTCTCAATGAATCACCAACATAAAATAAATGATCCTATTGAATAGGAATGATGGGAGCCTCAATCAATGACTCTATACAATAAATCAATGAAGGTGAAGGTACATCAATTGTCTTTGATGGAGAATAAGGAGTATCTAAAGAAACCTTGTCATCCTCATCTGAAGATTCAAAGTACTCCAAATAATCAAACTCTCGAATAGTATCACCATCATAGGGTATCCTATCTGAAAATGAAGAGGCACAAGATGATCTAAAATAGGATCATCTGGGAATGGCTAGGTATCAAGGTCTCCATGTATCTCCTAAATTTTAGTCCAAAGAGTATGAGGACACTCAAAATGATCAATAGCATTCAAAGTGGCAACATCAATATGCATTGTAATAACTCCTAATACATTATCCCTTTTGAAATTCCAAGCGAATTTATTACTATCAGTAGTAGGAGGGGGAACATGATCATACAAATGTGGCAACAAATGAAGTAGTCAGAGATGTTTTATGATGCCATCTCTCCATTGTTTATAGTTTCCCCTTTTCAGCATAATTAGAGAGGGATGAAATGAAAACCCCATAATGAACTTTGATTGATCTCCAAGAATACAAAGAAATTAACCTTCAACAACACTTTGAAACTCCCAAATATGATGCACAATTAAAAATGATGCCTCCCAATGCAAATAAAACTTCTCCAAATTGTAGTATCTCCAAGTTATCAAGTAAATGCCTCAAATTGCAAAAACTCAATAAAATGTACTTGGGGCTGAATCTAAAAAAAGTGGATGGACAAAATGATAGATCTCTAAATCACCTTTGTAATACCACTAAAATCTCTAAAATATGACAAACTAGTGAAAAGATATGAGCTCGAGAATCTTAAAGGGAATCTTCACTTCAAGCCGCAATAAAATATTCTAGGAGTAAAATATGATAATAATACTTGCACCACTAGAAAGTGTTAGGAACCAACTTTTCGACAATATATTGTTTTCAAAAATTTGATACCTGAGTCAAAAGTTATGATTATTTTAAGAAAACTACCTAATTAAGACATGAGGGGGCTTCTGTGATGGTCATTTGGCTATGAAATTTAAGACAATCACCTAATTTTTTAAAAAAATCACCAAAAAAAAATTACTTCAAAATATGAAATATCTTATATGAAAATGGGGGGTTTTGGGCCTTTTGTACGCAATGGGAGGGTCGGATCTGACCCAATTTTCTCCAAAAATTAACTACCTCCCAGATGATGTAAAATAGCCTAAAATGCAAACCATCCAACTTCCAATAAAAATCTCCTCAAGTCAACTTTCCAATTTAAGAGGGACTTTGCATGGCCTATGCTCTGATACCATGTTAGAAATATGAATAAAAAATAACCCAAATGAAGTTGTGCACACTTCAAAGGATCAATGAAGAAATACACCATCCACATGAACAAGAAAGTGATGCATCATGAGCAATAAGTCAACTTGATCAAAGGATGATCTATATATGATGAATTGATCTAGAATCTCTAGAATATATGAGATATCATGAGATGATTTACAAATGTACAAGCACCTTGTTTATATGGGAAAGGTGAGAGGAGGTTGGATAACTACCTTGGATGCAATCATTAAATGCCTAATTCATAATTTTAAATGCATATAAGTGAAATATTAAATTCCTAGATAACTATAAGCTAAAATTAATGAGACATGGCCCCATTATAGCTAGTTTTTAGAATGACATATAAGAAACTTAACTCCTAAGTAAACTTATAATGATGTGAATAGGTCCTCACTAATAACTATAGTTAGGAAATAATCCCATTCACACTAACACTTAGCTAAGATAATGGAAGTATTTGGATATAGCTACCAATGGATCAAATTGATTTATCAATGCATATCAATGACTAGGATTCCAATTCTAGTAAATGACTCACCCTTTTTTTTTTTTGAATTCTCTAATGACCTTCACTAGGGGGATCCTATTTCCCCATTCTTATTTTTTATTATGGTTGAATCATTAAGTAAACAAATCGATCGAACAAGAAGTGAAAGAAAATGTTCAAGTTTGACAATAGTAAGAGGGATAGAACTGGTGACACATTTGTAGTTCATAGATGATATTGTGATATATGGAGTGACCACAATAAAGGAGGCAATAGAAATAAGGGGTGTCCTGAAAAATATGTGGAAGCATCTAGTAAAATACTAAATAAAAATCCAAAATTTCTCCGTTTCATACAAAAAACAAGATTCTGAAAGAAATTACAATGTTAATGGGTTATGTGGTGGATAAAATCCCATGCATCTATCATGGTGTCTTGAAGTTCAAAGGCATTGTAAGAACTAATTCATGGGAAAAAATAATACTAAAATGTAAAGAGAAATTAATGGCTTGGAAAGGTAAGTGGCTCACACTCATTGGAAGAATCACAAAGATCAAGGTCGTGTTGGTGGCTAATACGATATACAACATGTCATGTATGTAGCTATTTGCTAATGTATCCTCTTGTTTGAAAGACACATTCAAGAAATTTCTATGGGAAGGATCAAATGAGAAGAGGTGAGTATAACTAATTCATTGGGATACAATATGCAAGAATTATGAAAATGGAGGGGCTAGGATAAAAAATTTACATTTTCAAAATATGGTACTAGGTGCCAAGCTAATATGGAAAATGGTTGAATCCCTATCTAATATTTAGTATATGATAATGTAATGTAAGTATTTGAATAGTGATGATCCAAATAGGATTTTTCCATGGCCAATCCTACTAGTGGATCACATGTGTTGGAGGTTTATGATGGAGTGTAGAGATGTAATAACTAATTACTTATTGTGGCAGATAAACAATAGTTGTTTAGCTAATTTTTGGTTGGATTCATGGGGAGGTCATAAGTCATTAAATGAATGAGCTAATATTTTTTATCACATGGAAATTTGGAGGAATGATATTGGTAGTATGGCTAAGGATTATGTTTGAAGGAACAAAAGAAACAAACAAATTTGGATTAATATTAACGCCCTCCTGATTGTAGAAAAGGCAAAGGAGAAATTGAAATGGAGGTTGTTGGCAAACCTATCTTCCTTAATAAAGATATGGTAAAAAAATTTTGGTGTGGTGCCAAATTAGAGAGATACTTGGTTAAACTTGGCCATCAAATTCAAAGCTATATGATAGGTGATTCTTGGCGAAAGAAGTTGTGCTAGGGTAAATGGGTGCTTCCTAAGGCTGGTGCATTCACTTGGATTGCTTGACATCGACAAATCCTAACTAGAGATAAGTTAAACTCTACTAGTATTACAGGTCTGCGTTCATGTGTGATGTGTAAAACAAATGGAAAATTTGAAGATCATCTATTTGAAACATAAAAAAAGGGGTCCTAAGTCCTAAATGCAAAAAAACAAGGATGCAAAGGGCCTTTTCCCAAGTTTAATTAGGATGTAGATCAACAAGGTGTATAGATTGACTTTTAACCACCAACCTGAGTCAATCAGACCTAGATCTGATCCTTTTAAGTCTTAGGACTGAAAATAGAATGGATTGGAAATAATTTGGAATGACTAGCCTAATTAAATTATGTGCCCTAATAAAAAATGTAAGATCTTGACAACTTACAAACAAAAATAGTCAAGTTTTGACAAATCTGGAAGTTGTAGATGACTATGTACCTACTTAGAAAAATTGGTTCTATTATGCCTATAGGGACGAGGTCCCAATGGCCATTAAGTCCTTGTATGGTTTCTTTGGTCAACTTTTGGGGTCCTCTGGTGGCATTTTTAACTTCCCTATTTCCACTTGTCCCACTATTATAATGTCATAAATAAATTTTGTAGGTGAGTTTTCATGTTTTGACAAATTTTATGGATTTGAATGCAATAATGCAAAATGGATCTCCAAGCTTCCTTCAATCCTCTTCACACCTATAACCTGCACATTCACTAAGAGGGAAAATGTTGTGCCATATAGGGGCTTGCCTTAGTCAAACCCTGTGTAAGTGTTCCCACTTCCACAATAGCAATACCAATGATAAAACCTTAATAGAAAGGAAGGAAATGATGAATGAACAAAATGTTGCAATTGACCACCCTTCAATGGCTTCCTTGAAGGATTGAATTCATACACATCTCTTCAAGCATCTTGGATCTTGCTTGATATATTTTCTTGAATGCTTGAATGCTTGGAGACCTACAAGAGTGTTAGCCTTCAAAAGATAATATGAACACATAAAATTTGACATGATGTTGGATCTTGAATTGCTGCTATAAATTGTTGATAATACTAATCTTGAATGCTCTTGACAATAATGTTGATCATAAGTTCTCCAAGTTGTGTTCTAGTTTCAAATGATAAAAAGAATAGGTATTTATAGGTGTTTATCCAATTTCTCAAAAAATAGATTCCAAAAGTGAACACTTCATATTTGAATTTTGGATGTTAAAATACCACTAACAACATATTTGAATTTGGGTCCTACATAAGAAGGGGGACCTAGTCGCCCATGGGCGAATAGTCCTGGCCCAAATTTCCAGGATACTCAAAGTCGGGGACAATTTAATGATTGGCTGCATTTGTTTAATGTTTTTCATCCTTCAAAAAATGATATAAATTAGGCTTTGGAATGCATAATTTAGAAAATTAGAAGCTTAATTAGGTCCAATAAATTAGGGGACAAAACATAGTGTGAAATTGTAAAGGTATACAATTTTCTATGCTACATTTATCCCCAACTTTAGTGAGAGTATGAAATTACACTTATACTCACACTAAAGTAGAAAAATATATGTCAAGAGGGGTCCAAGTGCACAAATGTTGAAGAGATAGGATGACAAAGGATCTAGGGGGAGTGGACAAGCCCATAAGATCTAAGATCCCATGGAAAACCAATATAGACACAAAGGAACACGCATGTATGATACACATCAACACTAAATCTACACAAACATATAATGTAAAAATAAATGCAAAAGGGGTATGGGCCAGCCAACTGTATTATGTTAGCAACCATACAAATACAATAGATTTCACATGGCTAGCAAGTTGTATTATGCTAGGTTCCATGAAATATAACATGTTTCACAAGGATAACAACTTATATTATGGTAAACACTCATGAAACACATGGACCCAAGAAAGGTGTATTATGTTGGATGACCATGTTATGCCAATGCCACACTAGGTTCAATATTGGCAAACAAAGTAAAAAAAATGTCACTCACCTAAGGAGTGCAAACAAAACTCACCTCAAGGGGTGCAAACAAAACACACCTCAGGAGGTGCATAAACGACATCCAGATAAGGTAAAAAAGTTAACTTATCAACAATCAAAGGAGCATTGCTTAATTCATGAAAGGTCACACCTTAGGGAACATGACACATGGCATCACCACTAAGAGAGGACTACTCAAGGAATATAAGATAATACCTTAGGGAATACCAACCCTAGTATTACCACTAAGGAGAAAGTCATATGCCAAGAAATATCACACTCTTATAGGAAATCAAGTCTAATATCACCATAAAGGAGACACGCCACATGGATTAAGAAGGCCACACTTAGGTTAACAAGGTCACACTTCATAGGATATGTATAATATTATCACTAATAAGGGATATTTCCTATGCAAACAATGAGTAGGGGACTATATTCCCCCTTAAAATGTTAGTATAAAGTACACTAATGCTTTAAGGAGACACAAAAGGGGTCCCTTGTTAGAAGGAATGCACCTAGGAAAAGGCCACCTAACCCCTTTCCCCCAAGTGTAGAGACAAATATGAGCCTAGATGATGATATGTTGCTCCTTGTGAAATGAAATATGAATGCATAAAGCTAAGTTTATGCCCTCATGCATGATAGTGAATATGCTACAATACTACAACTACCACATGATAAGGAGCAACAACTAATGCTATTGATGATGATGAGTAGGTAAAGTATCATTCATACCCAAAATTTTCCCTAGGGACTCATCATTTTGAAACATATCCAATGACATATTCAGGCCACACATATTTTCTATTAGTTCAGGATGCATCAAGGTTAAAGTTGTCTTAGGGGAATCTTGTGTGATGGCATTGATATTAAGCAAAGGTTGCCTTGATTCTTAAGTTTTTTTTGAAGGACAATAACCAAGACCTATTTTTGTTTCTTGTGTGATAGGCTCTATAGGAACACAAATTCCTTGTTCTTTTACACCACAACCTTTTCCATTGTAACCAAATTGTTTTAGAATTTGGTACCCTCTTCCATAAATTTTTTCCATTTCTTTTCAAGGAAGGTGGTTTGCTATAGTCACTTTCATCATAGGTAGATGTTTAATCCATGTTCTCCTTACTACTAGAAGTTGTGAACTCTTGTGTCTTGGATGTTTCAATGTTAGATTGTGTTGATACCACCACAACTTCTTTCTCTTTTTTCTGATTTGTGTGTAATCTTGTATTATCCCATAAATGTAGGTGCTAAATCTAACAATCCCCAATCATCATTAACAACTTTGTCACATTTTAAAGACACTTATCTTTATCCTCAACTTGTAAAGGTTCCACTTTTGTAGTTTGTGTCAATTTTGTCAAAGGACTTTTCATTCCCTTCTCAATTTGTAAACAATTTTTATATTTTGGATTAGTTTTTATCATGTAAACCTTGTTGTTATAAGTGTATTTCATTAGATGATGAAGAGTAGAAGGAATTCCATTTATTTCATGAATCTATGGTCTACCCAAGAGTCGATTATATGAAATATCATGAGGCATGACATAGATAGGAGTTTGTAACATAACCTTACCAAGTTTGATAGGTAATGTTATCACACCAAGTGGTTGTTTTCCCACTTTATCAAAACCATGAATGTACAACTCAACTAGTTGAATTTTAGTTTTATCTACCCCAATTCTATCCAAAAGGTTCACACAATAAACATTAAGCTATGAACCATTGTCAAAAAGGGTACACCTAATCCCAACCTTGTTAATAGAAGATAATATCATCAAAGGATCATTTTTCTTTTGTGTTTATAAAGTAGATAATTCACTTTGATGAAATAAAACGTCCATACTAGGTTGATTCATATTTTCAATCAAAGTTAACAAATCAGTTATTTGTGCACTAGGAGGGATGAAAAATTTATGTAAAGTATTTTGGAGCATGTCATATTAAGCAGGTGATATTTGAATCAAATCCCACAAGGATATCTTAGTAGGAGTGTTACAAATTTTCTCAATAAGATCAAATCCTTTGTCACTACACTGCAAAATTTTAGGTGTGGGTGGGAGATACAATGGAATAGAAATTGGAGTTTTCTTTTGTTGCTTATTGTTCCTAGTGTTATATGTGTGAACTATAGTATGATAACTTGGTTGCTATAACACATTATTACTAGTAAGTTTTTTTGCAAAGCTTAGGATATGACCATGAGGTTTAGGAGGCCCTATAATGAGAGGTGACTTAGGAGGTCAAAAAATTAGAGGAATTTTAAGGAGTTTTAGGAGGTCTAATAATTAGAGGACTCTTAGGAGGTCCAAAAGGATTTCTAGGAGGTCCAATAATCAAGGGAGATCTAATAGTTAATTGTGTGTTCATAACCTCAATAGATTTGACTTCTTGTTGAAAATCTTCTATCGAGGGGGATATAAGGTGACCTTAGTATGTTCATCTAATAAATCTATCTTACTATATTTTGAAAGAAACGTATCAATGATTTCATCCTCTTTCCCAACAATATATTCCCAAGTAGGAGAGGTGGGGGGAGAAAAAAAAAGATTATCATGATTCTCAATGCTTGGGTCTTCTAACACCAAGGTACCTTCATCACAAGTAGGAGATGTATCAGGAGAAGAAAAACTATGATTATCATAATTTTTAATGATTGCATCCTCTTGCACCAAAAAATTCTCACAAATGGGAGAGATATTGGGAGATGAATGAAGACTAGGAAAAGCTTGATATTAAGAAATGTATCAATGATTTCATCTTCTTTCACTATAACATATTCCCAAATGAGAGAAGTATTGGGAGAGGTACAAAAAAGATTATCACTGCACTCAATCATTGGATCTTCTAACACCAAGGTACCTTCTTCACAAGTAAGCGAGGTATTGGGAGAAGAACAACAATGATTTTCATGATTGTCCATGATTGAATCCTCTTGCACTAAAACATTCTCATAAATGGGAGAGATATTAGGAGTGACTACCACTCTTGTTAATGGTTTCATTTCGTTTCCTTAGATTATGCCCATAAGTAGAGATACTACAATCATACAAGCCATGTGATACTCTATAAAAACCATATGTTTGAAAAGGAAGCATGTCTCTACTTGCCTAGGGTTTTAAATTTGTGTTAAAATTAAAAAAAATCTACCCAAATTATGCAATGCTTTAGAAAATGTAAAAAAATTTCTGACAGATCTAATGATTTTCAATACTGAAATGTAATATTTTTTCTAAAATTTACAACAAATCAAGAAAAGTGGCATTTTTCTTGCACATGCAATAACATTTTTTCAAAATTTTAAATTAGATAGTTGCAAGTAGAAATAGGATGATAAGAAAAAGATAGAATGTTGTACAATTTTTTTTTGAGAAACTTATACAAGGATAGGGTCACCCAAGGGCATCCGAGTCCTTGATCAGGGTTCAAAAAATTGAAAAATTGAAGTTTTATGTTGTTTAATGTTTCTTTCAAGTTGGTTGCAAAAAAGTTAAATAGATGATTTTTTTCCAAATTTTTCTCAATTTAGGATAATGTATTTCAAAATGTAAGTGTGAAACATATGTGAAAATGTTTTGAAATTTTTTTAATTCAAATTTTAGATCTAAAATGCAATAATTGATTGACTGTAAGATGTAGAGACCTAGAAATGATGATTGTTGAATGCAAATTTTGATTCTAAAAAATCCACTTGCTTTCACTAAATGAACTAAATGCAAAATACCTAAAAATATACAATTATTGATTCCAAGATAGGGATATGCAAGTATAGTGAAATTAAGCAAATAGAGACAAACAATTATGAAAAAGATTGTTCAGACACCTGTACAAGGATAGGTTTTCCCAAGGGTGTCTAAGTCCTTGTTCAAGGTTCTAAAAATTGAAAGATGAATGTTTAAGTTGCTTTTTAAGTTTACTATTCCTATCTACAAACAGGTTTGACAATGCTTTTTTTTTCTTGAATTTTTCAATTTAAAAGAAATGCAAATGTGTGACAATTTTGGAACAAAATGCTACTTTTTTATATGCAATTTTTGAAATAAAAATATGGGTATGTGCAGGATCATCATGGAAAAAATAGGCCCTTAAGTGGCAAAAATTCAGAAAAAAAGTTAGGCAACTTAACATAAAAATTGAATAAGTTATCTATATTATTTCAAAAATATGTAAGAATAGAATCTAGAAATTGAATGTAGTTTCTAAACTACTAGGTTCATTTATTTATTTTAAAATCTATTTGGTGAAAATTTGAAATTTCAATTCAAGAGTACTTAAATTTCAAGGAAAAAAAAGTGTTTGTGACCACCCTAAACACAATAAAATGATAATATTTTTTATAAGATTTTAGATATAAGTAGAGTGACTCGTGTCCCGATGTGATGCATTTTTTGGCATTTTTTCCAAGTAAATTATTAATTATGAATTTTTTATTACAACTTTTAAAAAATATAAAACTCGTATGTCCACCATAACTTGGTCAAAATTCATTAAATTCATTTTTTTAATCTTATAGTATGTGAAGCATAGAATGTGACACATGTTTTAGATTCAAAAAATGTGATTCCATTTGAAAGCTATAGATGTTTTTCAATCAACCTATCAATCAAGACTTTAGTCGTAATTCAAATAGAAAATGAATAATAATTATTTATTAAATTCAAAGTAAAGCATAATTTATATTGGTGGAAAGCTAA
The DNA here is from genome assembly GCA_007258455.2 of Sequoia sempervirens. Lineage (NCBI taxonomy): Eukaryota > Viridiplantae > Streptophyta > Pinopsida > Cupressales > Cupressaceae > Sequoia > Sequoia sempervirens. The sequence goes on from VDFB02281492.1 coordinate 262,672,869, forward strand.
GAATCTCCTTTAAAACCCCTTTTCATTTCATCAATTTTGGGTAAAAAAAATATCGTCAGCCACATACCCTACACATACCCTTCATATCACCACTTTTTGGCCCATCATGATCCTCCACATACCCATCTAATCTAAATGACTAAAACACACTGCAATGCAAGCTATAATGCAATATGAATGCAATATTTTTAGATTTTATAACCTTTTATGAATCAACATGCAACTCTAAATGAGAAATACAAAACACAATGATGCAAAAACTAGATCTAGGTTTTGAACAACTACCAAATTAGAAAGCTATGATGTCAATTGCCAGGTTAACCAAAACGAAACATAAAAAAAAGGGTCCAGGGTCCTAAATGCAAAGAACTGAGGATGCAAAGGGCCTTTTTCCAAGTTCCATTAGGATGTAGATCAACAAGGTGTATAGATTGACTTTCAACCTCCAAGGTGAGTCAATCAAAACTGGATCTGATCCTTTTGAGTCTTAGGAATGAAAATAGGATGCATTGGAAATGATTTGGAATGATTATCCTAATTAAAATATGTGACCTAATACTAAAAATATAAGATCTTGACAATTGATAAATAGAAACTTGGTCAAGTTTTGACAAATCTCGAAGGTGTAGATGATTGTGAACATGCTTAAAAAAATTGGTTTTGTTGTGCCTACAAGGACGAGGTCACCCAATGGCCACTGAGTCCTTGTAGGTTTTCTCTGCTCAACTTTTGGGGTCCTTTGGTGGTAAGTTTGAGATCCATTTTCCCACTTGTCCCATTGTTGAAATGTCGTAAATACAATCTATAGGCAAGTTTCCATGTTTTGAAAACTTCTAGGGCTTTGAATGCAACAATGTAAAATGGATCTTTAAGCTTCCTTCAATCCTATTCAAACCTGTAACCTGCACATTCACTAAGAGGGAAAATTTTGCATGCCATATAAGGGCTTGCCTCAGTAAAACCCTATGTAAGTGTTCCCACTTCCACAATGGCAATGCCAATGATAAAACCTTAATGGAAAGGAAGGAAATGATGAATGAACAAAATACTACAACTCACCACCCTCCAATGGCTTCCTTGAAGGACTAAAGTCATGCACATCTCTTTAAGGGTCTTAAATCTTTCTTGATAGATTTTTTTGAATGCTTGAATGCTTGGAGACCTATAATAATGTTAGCCTTCGCAAGACAATATGAACACACATAAACTTTGATATGATGTTGGATCTTGAATTGCCACTATAAATGAATGATACTAGTGCTCTTGAATACTCTTGACAATAATGCTTGATCATAATTTCTTCCCTAAATTGTGTTTTAGTTTCAAACTCAATCAAAAAAATAGGTAGTTATAGGTGTTTATCCAATTTCCTAAAAATTAGATTCCAAAAGCTGACACTTCATATTTGAATTTTGGATGTTAAAATACCATCAACAACATATTTGAATTTGTGTCTTGAATAAGAAGGGGGACCCAGTCGCCCATGGGCGAATGGGTCTTGGCCCAAATTTCTAGGACACTCAAAGTCAAGGACAATTTAATGATTGGATGCATTTTTTCAATGCTTATCATCCTTTGGAAAACAGTAAAAATTAGGATTTGGAATGCATAATTTAGAAAATTAGAAGTTTAATTAGGTCCAATGAATTAGGGGACAAAACATAGTGTGAATTTGTAAAGCTATAAAAGTTTCTACACTGCACTAGTATTGAACTATCCATTTGCGGTGATGAGTTGAGATTGGCTGGTAAATAAACTTCATTAGATACTTGTCCAAGACAAAATAACTTGATGGGTTTTTTATCGAGTTGGCCCAGGAATCATAAGGGGTTTTTTTGGGCAATATTTCGATGGCTTTCCTGACTATGCTCATATGAAACATACAGAAAGAATGAAATAGGAGAACATTCAAGGTCTTAGCTAAAACTATGGAAGGTGCAATTAGTATAATAGAACTGCACATCTCAAAATGGATGAATGCACATGTGAAAAAATAAAAAATAAAAGTTCACAACATGGGATGATAATTTGATGGAAAACTAATAGTATTAAAGTTCCCCCATTTTATAACTTTTCCCATCGTAAAATTCTAAAAGGGTATAGGCTAGGTGGGATCTTCCACCTAGAAAAAGGATAAAAATGAACATGGATGAGGCATCCCAGGGGAATCTAGGTAAGTTTGGGGTGAGATGTATTTCCCAAAATGAACATGGAAAAATGCTATGTGCAAAGTCAATCAAGTTGGTAGACATGATGAACAACATTGCTAAAATTAAAGCTATCTTGATAGGTCTACAAACAAATAGAGATCTAAACCTTGCATGAGTTGATATTGAAAGTGATTCAATGATCTACATAAATTCTACCAACAAAGGGCAGATAGATAATTGGTTACTACTACCTAAAATAACAAAAATAAAAGAGTTACTCGATGAAATCTAAGACTAGTCAATTACACACACTTTAGGGAATCCAACAAGGCAGTTGATTTCCTCGCTAAATGGGGAATTGATCAAGATGTGGAGTGCATCACAAACTACTATGCCATGATATGGAGTGGACTAGAGAATATATTGGAATTGGATTGAACAAATATGAGATTGTAGGACAAGATAATGATAGAGGAATGTGCAAAGCCCAAAGAATCATGAGATATCTATGAGACTGGATGGACTTTGACTTGATTGTTGGATATTTTGACATGAAGAGATCTAATTAGATACACCTCAAAAATGAGATGGGTAAGAAATAAATTGAGATTGAGGGAAGACACTACATCATCAAAAAAGAGGCTTGCAACAATATGGCCAATAAGGATATATTGAAGATAACATGCCAATATCTTCAAGAGACTGTGAAGGATCAGATAAGGATGCTTTTCTAGATCATAGATGTAAGTGGGATAAATTCCATTCTGGAAATTATTGGTTCAAATCACTGGTCTGCCCAAGGGGTACGTTCATGACAGAGTGGTTTATGAATACTTTTTTGTATGATAGTGGAGGCTATGGGTGATACGTCACTGGAAAAAGGGCTAATACCAGTGCTTCTTAAACTAGAGCTTAGGCCTCTAGTGATGCATGCTATTAGGCGTATAGAGTTTTTCCCCAAAGGTCGAAGGATCATAGGTGTGTTTGACTCAACTACTACAAAGAGGAATTCCATAACAACCAAATCTCTACAACTTTTTAGGGAAGGTATTGAGAGGGGTTATTTAGGTACCTTTCATTTCTATATACGAAATTGTGTTGATCTCCTAAATCCAGAGCAAAGTGTAAGAGTGAATGAGATTGTAAATGGGCTTATTTTCATGAAAGCTTGGCAATCCTAATGTAAGCTCCATGAACATTTTCTAAAGTTTAATATAATGGAAGTTGTCTCGTATGACAAAACTTTAGATTATAAAAAAAATAAAAAATAGTAAGGTTAAGAGGGAAATAGAAATGATTGTTGGTATATTTAACAAAAAATTTAACATTTCTATATAATTTTAATTAGGATTGATGTTATAATAAATGAATGAGTAAAGAAATAAGTTAAATCTAGAAAAATAAATATAAACAATGAAATTTATACTATAATGATTATAATATTGAATGATTATATTAATATTTATGTACTAATAATTATAATAATAAAGTTATGAAACTATGCAGTTAATTTATAGTATATTTGTTGTGGTTGTTTGACATCCATATTGATATATATTAATATTTAAATTTAAAATATAATTAAAATTAAAATTTCTATTGATATTTAAAATATTAATATTGAAATTAATATATGTATGTATGTATCTATGCATGTATAGACTTTTTATTGATTATAACATTAATATTTAATATTTATAGAGTAATATAGGTTAAGACTAGGTAAGGGGGAAATATAAATGATTGTTGAGACAAAATTCTTAATATTTCCACATGGGCACTCATGTATCTATTGAATAAAATAGTTTCAATGTAAATAAAATCATTTTTAAGTAAATAAAATAACTCAATATTTTTTAGATAGATGTATTTATGATAACTATACTAGTTAATATAAAATAGTGATGTCATCTATAAAATGGATAATTATTTATATAGTGTGATCATTGATTAAAAAGAACCCATATTATTTTTCAAAAATATTTTAGTTCACTTATAGTAGGTTCAAAATGTAACATGTATGTAAGTTAATCAAATAATATAGTTTAACATATCGAATAAAAATACATTATAAAACCTTGAGATGCTTGATTACTAATAGGCTGCTACACTCTTTTTCTTATGTCAATATTTGCTACCTCAACATTATTGGTATACATATGACGTCTTTTTGTTTTAGATTGTAATATAATGAATATAAAAATGTTTTGAATTTTAAAATTAAATTTGATATTTCTTTATGTAATATGAAATATTTGTTAGTTATGAAAATGTAAATTGAAATATATTTAAAATTGGTACGTATTAATATTTAAGTTTTAAAATAGATCAAAATTAATTTTTTTATTGATATTTAGAATATAAATATTAAACAACTAAAATTTTATTTGTTAATAAGATTTTGTATGTAGTTTACTAAAAAAAAAATGTGGTATTCAATTATTTGTGTTGTTGGGTGAGGATTTATTATTATTTATTTGAGTGGTTAATGTATGTTATTGTAAAATTACTTAAATATTATTTTATTTTATTTACATTGCTAGCTATAGAATTTTTATATTAAAAGTATTTATTGTTCATTTGTTGTGGTAATAATATATGTGTTGTGGTTGCTTGGCATATAATATAAAATATACATAAATATATTATAATATATATTATATATATAATATTATATTATATTGTATTTTTTATAAAGAATATTATATAATATAATATGACATGTACAAGTGTGATGGTTAATTCATGGCATTGTGGCTTTTGCCACCAAGATTCAAACCCCTATTAAGATGTTGTTGATTGTTGATGTAGGGGATGGGGTTTCCTATCTATGGGCTTACTAGTGAGTATTTTATATGTTAGTGTCTATTCAACTAATAGAGTAAAATATTTCATAGAGAATAATAAAAGTGTCCTCATTATAAATGGATACTTAAGTAGAATTATACAAATACAAGCATAAGCATTCAACAAATTTATTTTAAGTTTTTGGCATTGACTTAAAATAATACATTTTGTTTGAATATTTCAAAGCTCTTATAAAACTATTAGGGGATTTAAAATACTTAAAGTTTAAGTATAGGAGAAGTATCCAGAAAAAGGAAACACATTATTTATATTTTCTCTTATGTCAAATATTGAGAAATAGTTGGCTCCAATATCTATAATAATTCCTACATATAGTTTGTTGGGTGTTGGGAATTGACAAAAATCAATAGTATCTACTCTAGAGGAAATAAACAAGAATGAATCAAAGCCCCAATATCCTATGAGGTCAACAATGTATGTGTTAGAGATTGTCCATTAGAAAATCCTCATAACCCATACCATAAAGAAAGAAAGAAAGAAAGAAACATAAGAATCTCTAATGATCTGATTCCACTTATAGGTCTTGGTGAGAAGAGTCAAGAATTAGATGTAAGGAACACCAAATAACTTATACTAAAACTGGTAGGCCAAAACAAGGAACCATGATAACTTGATGTTGATTATCAGAATGATATAAGCTTGATTATGTTCTATTAGGGATTAAGGATTAGAGATACACAGTGTTTTTTAGTACAATGTATTCTCCATTGTTCCAAAATGCACACCAATATATTACCACTATACAAAAATTATTATTAATTCATTATTTGAATATTTTTAGATAAAATATGTGTAAATTTATAAGACACAGAAGGAAAATAACAAGATTTATAACATATGTAATATATAAATATAAGTGTAATATATATAATATAAATGGGTAAGTGTAAGAAGTTGGGTCGACTTTTAGGGTAAGTGTCATTTTTCAGCTTTAAAGTAAGTATCCATTTATTTTTTAGAATAGGTACCCATTTTAAAGTGGGTAATCATTCCAAAAAATTTGGAACTCAACATTCATATTTTTGTATTTTGATTTAGGCTCAAAAAAGTCATGGTAACCCAACACTTAGCCTTGGACCTACAAGTACAAGATCATGACAATGTCAAGAGAAAAAAATGACTTTGACAATATGGCTGACATGATTTTTCTTAGAATTGTGTTGTGAAATTAAAACCCATTATAGATAAAAATGTCTAGTTTTCAAATATATATATATATATATAATTAGATTTTTTTTCTATTTTTAATTAGTTTCTAAGGAAACTAGTCCATAAACTTGAAATTCCAGGTTTTTTTATTTTTTGATAACTTTCAAATTGTTACTTTTCTTATCAATGTGCAAGTGCTTAAAAATTTCAGTCCAATTGTGATTTTTTTTGAAAAGTAGGAAAAGCACTTCCACTTTTTAAACATTTTGTTGACCCAACTTCTTGCACTTACATGAGAAAGATAAAAAATTATTTGTGCTTCTCCCAAATGAGTCAATATGAACCATACAACACCTTCAAACACTCCTTGAACTCTATGCAAACTTGAACTTGTGGCACACACCATCAATATTTCTTAGTCGGCCTCAACATAAAACATAACTTCACAAAATGACTTGAAACAACTATGAAGAATTAGAAACAAGAAAGATCTTTATGCACTTCAACCCTTAGACACAATGAGACATGTGGAGTTTCCAAACAAACTCATACAACTGAATTTCACAACATTCTATAGGTGCATGTAGACAAACATTAAAGTCAGTTACTAGACAACACAGTCCTATATTTTGTCATTTCTAACTTTCTCTACAGAAGGAATATTGACATGAAACTTTGAATATAACACCTTCACATATCCATGAACTTAAATTCTGAACCACAAGGCCATATCTAAAAAATATGAAGAATACCGAGCCAAACTTTACCCCATTGAGAACAACAGCTCAAAAACAACACAATCTTCAAACTTTCACATTCAAAAACACCTTTTCGATAACCCAAAGACTTGAAACTTGGATCACACATTCCCTAACTGAACATGAAGCTACCTTCCAAATCATAGGAACAAAGCATCATTAGTGGAGAAGTGCAGAGTATTTCTCAAAGACTCTGGCAACCAAACAAATAGACTACAACACACTCCATAGAACTTTGGACATCAATGACAAGCAAACTACAACAAAGTTAACCTCCACATTTTGCTATAAAAGGAGATTATGAGTTGAAAGAAAATGATACTTAAGTGCATGATATAATCATAAGAGAAATATTTTTTAAGGGTTTTGAGAGGTTAATTATAATGGTTCCTCAATATTATTGGGGATACTTTAAGTTATTGTGCCTTGAGATATACAATTTAAGAGGAAAAGGTAACACCATTTTGTTTAGAATGGGTGAAATTGGAAGGGATTTAGTCTAGTTAACTTAGCCCTTAAGCTAGGATCTAAACCAATATGATGGCCTCTAATAGAGATAAGTTCTCTCACTGGGAGTGCAAGAGTGGAAATTTTTTAATATTTTCCTTATGGAAACCCGTCAATATCTCAAACTCTATTTTGGGAGAGGTTATTCTAGGTTCCACCCCAGTAAAATTTGATGTTATTTTATGCATACCTATGGATACAAGTGGTGTGTTGGTGCTCAAAGAGTGACCATTGGTTTTCAATGTCATAATGTTCTTTCCTAGTGTTTTGGTCTTGGAAGAAGATGGTGGTATTTACATTGTACTACTCCTCTAGACTATTTTCGAGAATTTTGATTGGTTTTAAGATGTTACAATAATATCCTTTTAAATGCCTAGGTTGACTATTATGATCGTTGGATGTTGTCTCAAGTGGGCAGTCTCATTCATGCACATCTTCACATTTACGAATTTAGGATGGTCATAGTTGTTGTGGTCATGATTCTAAAGCTTGATAGCCAAGTATCATGGTTTGAGGGGTGAGTGCCTTCACATCCACACTCTACTACTATAAAAAATAGTAACAATCAGTTTGTCAAATTTCAAGGTCAAAGAATAATTCAATTATAATTGATTGTTCATAGCTGCAATGAGTTCTTAAAGGACGCTCTCAAATAGTTATGAGCTATTGTACCCATTTTTAGGCCATAGTCAATTGTGTCAAATGGAATGATCACAAGTGTCACTCATATATGAGCTTGTAGACTCATTTCATTTGTAAAAGAGATATTTAATTTGTAAAGTGAGGTTGGCAAACATGAGATGTAAAAAGTCAAAGGTGGTTTTTGTAAGTGTATCCACTCTACAATTTAAATAATTTCTTTGAAGAATACAATTAAGGATTTTGATATTTTCCATTACTAATATGTAGTGTTGAATTTTTTTCTATGTTAGTATCTATTGAAATTTAGTAGAGTAAAATATTGCATAGAAAATAATAAAAATGTCTTCATTGTAAATGAATTATTTAGTAAAATTGGGTGATCCCACAATACTGGTTTACAATTTTTGGCCAAACTTGACACTAAACTGATTTTTTCTAACTAAATTTTACTTTCAGGCACCTATAATAGATAAATTGCGAAGAATTTGAAAATGATGAAAACTAATGATTTGTGACATTTTTTCTATAGATTCTAAATATATTTTTTTCAATTTTTTTGGAATCAGATTGCACTTCTTTTTCCATCTCCTTCAAAAACTAGTTTTTTTCAGTAAACACCATTTTTAAGGAGAGTGATGCCTAACAGACACAACATAAATTTTTCCATGAAGGACGCAATTCTATTTGTTTCACCTCTAGGATTTGTAAATTCAATGATATCCGGCTCTTTCCATTTGGTTTCATAGTGTTTGAATATTTTTCTTAATGAAGTTTCTCAAGTCAACCAATTACAATTCAAACATAGGCGATCAGAGTACAAACATAAAATTTTTGTATGTATTGAAATTCTTTTTTATTTTGTTCGATCAAGGATCTCCCCAATATCTAGTGCACTAATATTTAAATTTTTTTGATACACCGCTTATTTTTCCACATGCGTAACAAAGAGCTTGATTTCTCGCTGAAAACCCACATTCACAAGAAATAAAAAATAAATACAATAATTAAAATTAAATTTATTCGTGGTATGTGCAAGATCATGATGGCCAAAAAGTGGTGATATGATGGTATGTGTAGGGTATGTGGCTGACAATTTTTTCTTGAACCCAAAATTGATGAAAAGAAAAAGGGGTTTTTAAAGGAAACTCTTTCCACCAATATAAATTATGCTTTAATTTTGACTTTTAATAAATAATTATTATTCATTTTCTATTTGAATTACAACTAAAGTCCCTGGATTGATAAGTCGGGACAAAACATCTATAGCTTCTCTAAACGATATCATATTTTTGAATCTAAAACATGTTTCACATCTCTATGATTCTCATACTATAGGATTAAAAAAATAAAATAAAATTTCATAAAGTTTTGACAAAGTTAAGGTGGTCAAACATACAAGTTTTTATATTTTTTAAAAGTTGTAATAAAAAATTCATAATTAACTATTTACTTAGAAGAAAATTACAAAAAATATTCATTACATCCAAACATGAGTCCCTCTACTTATATATTAAATATTATAAAAATATTATCATTTTATTATGGTTAGGTGGTCTAATAAACTCCCCATTTATTTTTTCCTTTGAAATTTAAGTACTACTTCATTGAAATTTCAAATTTTCACCAAATAGAATTTTAAAAATAAATAAACCTATTAGTTTAGAAACTACATTCAATTTGCTATAGATCTCTATTCTACATATTTTAAAATAATATAGATAACTTATTCAAATTTTTATGTCAAGCTGTCAACTCTAATTTTTCAATTTTTTTTGCCACTTAAGGCTTTTTTTTTCATGATGATCCTCGCGCATTATACCCTTCAAAAATTATACACTTTTAGGGAAGCTTATAATAAGGACTACATACTTACAAAAAATAAATTTTAAATGAATTCATTTGATCCCCCAAAAGGTAAATCAAAAGTGGTTTTTTATCAACATTTTGATAGGTGTAAAGGAGACTCCATTATAGGTATGGTTTAAAACTAGCAGGGTTCTATCCAAGGGGGTTTGATCTAAGGTGGTTCAATCAAACCATCTTCAATTGAAATTCTTTAAATGGAACTTTTCAAGGATTAAATCATTATATTTTCTAAAAATATGCAATTTTAGCAAAAATTAGGATCTCCAAGAAATTGTAAACCAATATTGTGGGATCACCCAATTATACAAACATAAGCATTCAATAAATTCATTTTAAGTTTTTTATGTAGTTATAAAATAATACATTTTATTTGGATAGTTAAGCTCTTACATTATTATTTATTTAGCTTGGAATTAAACTAGTGAAATTTAAAGAATAGGAGTATAAAAAAAATAACAAGGAAGCAAAATATTTAAATGGTTTTTGACCTGTTCTTGCATTAAATAATGGCTTTTCATTTGCTATGTCCCTACCTTGAGTGTGTTTGTTGTTTTCCATCATTGGCTTGCTCACATTTTCCATTATTGTGGGTTTATCTTTGGATTCAACAAGACCTTGTTTCCTCACTTCATCATATTTTTTTTCCTATTTGCATTGGTTGAATCTATTTTATTTTTAGCACCCCTTCCAAGGTTTTTTGTGCTGTTGTCATTATGCCTCATTGGGTTGTCAAACTATTTATGCTTTCATGTTTGTTTGGTATGATGTTGGGTGTTCCTTTGATGCCTGATCTTGGATTCCCTCTTATAGTCTTCCTTTTTGGAAAGAGATTGGGTGTATCATTGATCTACAATCCTTGATAGTCTCATAATCACTAAATATCCTTTTTAGGCTCTCAAGATTCTCTTTAATGGTTGAGCCTATTTGATAAAAGAACATTGTATTCTTAACACCCAATCCCTAACATTTTACTCTTAGATATATTAGTGAGATTAGGTGATTAGAATTCCTCATCATGGTCTATTATTTTTGGTATTGGTTATGTGGTAGACCTAATTCCAAACCTTGATAAGTCCCTAGGGCTTGTTTCTATATCTTTTCAAGTTGTTAAGATTTGTCTTCAATATTTACCTCCTTTTGGTATTGGTTACTTGGTATGATCAATGTTCAATCCCCTATACTTTAGGTTATGACTTATAGGAAGGATCGAGTTGTTGAAATTCCCTATTTTGATTTAATCATGTGTATGAGTTATGCAACATTTAGAGATCTAATCCCTAACATTTTACATCTCATATAAGGGTGAGATAAAGCCATCAAATATTCTCGCATGCTAGTTTTCTTAATTGATATGAGATACATGTGGTATGTTCGATCTCTAATTTCTGACATATGCACTATTTACCTCACAAGAGATTGAGGCTTCATGCCATTTTATGTTGTACATGTGTTCATGGATATATTAGATGTTTGTGAAGCATATGGAATGTTTGTAAGGACATGAGATGTGATAGGTTGTGAATCAAATATGTTATTTGTATAATTTGATGTGATAGGTTGTAAAGCAAGGAGATGTTGATGTTATGAGGGATGGATGCAAAAATTTTGGGATTTGGAATGGAAATGGTCATGCGATTAGATGTGAAAGGAGTTTGATATAGTGGATTGGCGTATTTTTTAGAAAATGGTATGAAATTTGTGTATTAGGAGCTATGGATGGTTGAATTGAAATAATTGGCATGAAAGCTTGAGGGATAGATACGTTGATAGATTGAGGTATGGTCATGTTTGCATTAGATGTGATGTATGATGACATGATACTTGTAAGGGCTTGTTCCCTAAGTGTGACAATTTAAAAATCTAAAGGTAATTTAATACCTTTTTGTGCTAGTGTGAGAAAGTATTTGTTTGGGTCCATAGCAAGGAGGATATCAATTACTTTTGTTATGTTTGGATCTTGTTGCATCTCTAATACTCCAATAACTTGTCTTGTGTCAATTCATTAGAATCATGCATGGTGTTGTCTATTAGAATATGTGGGGGTTGAGGTCGTGGTGTTTGATACTCATTGCTACCCTTGAACTCCCACCAAGGGATAGCCCCCCTAGACCCTGCAAAGAGGGTAACCCCCCTTAACCCTTAAAAAATAAATGGACTCCAAAACCAATAAGATTAGGCTCCATAACCAACAAGAATTAATTCAAGTAGAGCTTCTTTATTGGGAATTTAGCATATGTTAGAATTAAACCATTTCTATCTTTTTTTATTTTCCTACTTCATGGACACTCCCATCCACCTGTTAAGCACCCAACAATAAATAGTGTTTTTGGGTAAGGTGATAGAGAGGCGATTGCAACATGTTTACAAGAATTATAGTGGTTTGAATTTTTTGTGATTTACTAGGTGTTTGGAGAATAATTTCTTGTCTCCTAGCATATATATAGGGTAAATCCATATATATCTTCCATGTTTGTAATTGTGCTCCTATACTTGTGAGAGCTCATAGATACAATCAAGACTTTTTTTTTGGCATTGATTAATAAAAATTTATGGGTGGCCTTAATCATATTTTGGATATTGCTCATTATAGCACTAGTGTTCCCACTCTTGGAGAATTCAACAAACTTCAATCTAGAGTTAAAAAAGGTGCATTTTGTCTTTATCTCTTGACCTACTTCATTGCTCTAGAGATGTTAGAAAGTTGCCAAGGGATTTGAATTCTTGAAAATAGTTCTTAGCTTGATAGAGTTGAACGGAACGAAGTGGATGGCGAATTTCATTGGTATCAAGTCAAATAATGACACAAGAAACTAAAAAGAAATGCTCTGTTTATTTTTTCTATGTATTACCCTTAGCTATTAGAATATTAGATAAATATCATTCAATATTTTGTAAATACCATAATTCTATAAATAAACTATTAATTTTTTTCAAATATATCTTAAAGCATACTATATATCCTTGCTTTTGTGTTCTTTACATAAATAAATAATTATTAACTAAATTTTATATACTAATTATAATGTAAAGTATAATTATTTACTCATCTAAACACTCATATTACAATTGGACATACGATTGCAACAATACTCTTTTCAATTATAGTAATATTATGATGATATTGCAAAGACAATACTCCAAGTAAGGGAGAGTTGTTTATACCTCCTAACAATACAAATACTAGTCTTACATAGATTGTGAATACAATCCACCTGAAAACGCATTGAAATTAGCGAAATAAAATGATGAACGTAGGAAGTTGATTGTATGAGCTCAATGACCAAAGTATGCCTAGTTGTTGTCTTCTTGTCAGAGATTCTCTCCAGAATTTTAACGACCTCATTCATT